>JAQIWE010002320.1:0-13472 GCA_034698565.1 Campodea plusiochaeta | reverse complement strand
AAAATGTTTGAAGCATACTTTGAAAAGACAACTCGAAGGAATCAGAAGCAGAAGTAAGAAAAGTAAATCCAAAAATTACAGCTGGAGTTGGAAAATCAGCTACAGATAGTCGATCGTTATTGAATATCAGTCCTTCACATATTTGTAGCGTTCCATCTCGAAGTTGTCCCAAAACTCCTGCCCATGCGCTGACCTTAATCTGAAATAAATAAAGAAAGAAAACATACAGTACAAGTTAAAATAAACAAAAGGAAAAATAATAAATTATACTTACTTTTATATAACTCCCATTTAAATATTTCATACACAATGTACCAATACTTTGCCATGAAGAACTGTGCTGTGACTGTGCTGACTTCACTTCGTAACCTCTTAAATTCTTAAAACAGTGTTCTGGAAAATAATCTAACATTCGTCTCCTCATTTCTGGCCACTGAAGATGTTGCTCCTCGCCATAAGGACATACAGAAATTAACTGAAAGGCTTCTAGTTTATTTTCTTTTTCATTATCAGCTTGTTTCAATATCATTTCATACTTTGATAACTTTGTCACATTTTCTGACAATTCACTAAAACGAAGATATCTTATTAAATAATAAGATCTGAAGATATTCTGGGATTTAAAATGATTGCTCCAGTTCTCAACTTCTACCAAAGATAACTTTATTCTGCAGAATGAATGAATTTCGTCTTGAGGGATAATACTTAATGAAGAGTTCGTTGAAATTATCACTGGAAAATTTGACTTGTAAATTTGGGAAATAGAATTTCTCAATACCGGTAAAATCTCAGACTCTGCAAGTAATGTCAATGAACAATTGTCTAGAATGTTATTTAAAACACTAGTGGAATTTATAAATGACTCTAAAATAATATCAGTTTTGTTCACATATGGAGAAATGCTCACGGAATTTTGAATTGTCAGTAGAACACAAATTATCACACAAACTTGCTTGCAATAAGGAAACATTATTTTCTTAAGAGAGAATTGCACATCAAGGAGAACAGCGATAATTTATTGTAAACTTCTGCGTAGGTTAGTGATACCACGAACATTTATACATTTATAAATAAGTAAGACCGATCAATATTAGGTGTATAATTGATACTTATTGTTTGCTTTCTTGGAACTAAAGATTCCGTGCATAGCAAAGTAACTCCACCCATGAAACTAAATAAAGTAAGGGTGGTTTAGTAATAAACTGGGTTTTATACGTTTATAGAATATTTTCGTAATTAATTTATTTTATACTGAATAATATTAATATATTTGAATTATTTTGAGTAAATTATAATTGAAATTTCACCAGCGTTAAATTTCTAAATATTAATTTGAATATCATAGAGAATTGTAATGAACTGAATATTAGAAGAAAAATCAGTTCTTGGTTAACTATAGGTATAACAAATGTTTCAGTCACTTGATTGTTAAATCTTAGACTCCCTAATATGAGATTTGACATTCTTTTCCGAAGAATTCAGTCAAATAATATTATTTTTGTACATAACGCCATCAGGTGAATTAATAATGGTAATAAATCGACGAACAAAAATAAATTATGATATAATACAAATCGAAGAATTTGCGTATTTCCTGATACATATAGATAACTACAGTAGCAGAAATACCCGACGTTGCTCGGAATAAAAAGTAATTGTAATATTATAGTCATTTCAATGATTTGAAAGCAATGATTTGAAACATGTTAAAGATAAATTTCTTATAATATATTGACGTGTAACTGTGTAAAATGATGTTTTGTTCCATAGCTCTGATTCAGTTCATCAGTAATTATTTATATAGGGCCTGCAGTGTAGTTACTCAATTCAAAGGTTCTGACACAATGTTTTCAGCAGTTTCCTTTATTGAGAAACTCCTGAGATATATATAGATATAATTTAATTTCGAATGATAATAAAACAAATTCTAACAGTTTTTTTATGTAGAATTATATTTTAGTAATTTTACAGGAAAAAAATTTACTTAAAAAGTATAATTTGTATTCAATGCTACAACCAGCTATCTATAAATATATGTACGGTAATTTTTATTTTAAGACCCTGTGTTCAATACAGAAACTGACATTACACTGAGATTTTAATACATCTTGGAAGAATAAAATAGAGTAAGACAGAATATCTTCTCTCGTACTCTATTTTATTTCTTTTCCGAACCAACTTTCGTTTTTTTCTCTAGTGGGTGTTTCCGTCCGTGACCCATCCAACCTTCGTTTTCTATACGAGGGTCATGAAGATTTCTCAGTCCTACCAACATTTGCAATAGCACCAATGCAAGCTGCTCTTACTGATGCAGGAGTACTATCATGGCCAGGGCTGCCAATTGATTTTAGTAGGGTAAGAGAATAGATTTTCTTTTAGTGTTGTTTTCTAATTTTCTTCATTAGTGGAGAATTTTCAAGCTAAATGAAATATTTAAAGCTGGATTCTAAATCAATCTATTGTTCAATTTCCTACACATTTTTTTAAATATTTTATTCACGGTATATTACGAGTCGTAGATTAGAAGTGAAATGGCAATTTTACTTAAAAGTTTCACAAGAAACCAAGGCCTCCGACTGATTTACAGCACAGCTTTTAAAGTTGTTTATTGGTAATATTTCACTTTCTAAAAATAATTTTGACTTTATAAACTTTATCCTTTTTTCTGATTTTCATTTGTTTAGATATTCTCTTTGATGAAGATAAGTTTTTATTTAACATACAGGTAACATGAACATTACCAAGGATAGTAAAAATTTGGATAAATTATCTTTTTTTTCATGTTTTTAAAAGTTCAATTTAGTCACATTTTATTTTGCTTGTAATGAATTACATCCATGAACAATAAGGATTCAAGTAATTTTTCTAACCAGATTATTTTGAAGAATGATGTTTGTTTATATTTGCCTTTAACTTTCACATTTTGAAACACATTTGAAAATGAGTTAACAATAAACGTGAAAGTTTACGGAATAATTCCGTATTACTGTCTGAGTATAGAGACTTCTTGAATATCGTGGGTATAGTGCAAGAACTGCTTAAGTCCAATTTTTTACAAAATTGAGTTATGACAGAGAAAATTTTTGTTTTTGCTTTAATTTTCTAATGCTGCATTCGAAAAAGCCGAAAATTACCTCAGTCACTCAAAAACGGGAATGTCAGAAATGCTTAAGTACACGAAGAACAAAATATCTGGTGCAATAACTGATTAAGTGCTTATAAGCAGTTATTGTTCTGAATATAAACAAAGTCTGGACATAAGCAGTTCTTGCTCTAATAGTTTTTTCTTTTTGACTTTAGTGCCAAGGCTTCCTTGAAAAGCTGAAAAGGGACGAAATCATTTATTGTTCTATTATTCTGCATAGATAATTGAATAATAAGTTATAAACTATAATTATTTTGATATTAAATGGCTGGAAAAGGGAAAGAAACAGTATTTTTAAATCTTGTTACTATTGAAATGATGTGATACCTATATAAGTTACATTAATAAAAAGGTTGCATATTGTAATACATCAGCTCAGTGGCTTAAGTTAGGAGGAGGCTATTGGGGATTGCGACCCCCCGTGGCGCTTTTAAGGTCTATAGGGCGCGCCGTGCAGAGGTACGAAAGGGCCTCTCAATTAACAATAGGTGATATCGTATTATTTTTTGGCAAGATTCATGCTAATTTTTAATCGGAATCAATAATAGTAACCGACAATAACTACATTCTGCTAATAATAATAAAAAAAATTATGAATTTTTTAATTTTAAGAACCATTATTTTTATATACAGTAATGTAAACATTACTAAAATTAAAAATTATAATGTGTATTTTATTTTATATTATTACTTATTTTAGGACAGAACAGTATTTTCCCGAAAGTTTCTCCATGTTTTATTCCCTTATATTCATTAATAAGATGATTCAAAGTAAAAAAGTAGGTTTTCATATTCATTTTCTGTATTCATGCACAAATATTTTCAATTGGTATAATCAATTACAAATTGATAATATATTAAGGTAAATAAGGGTAATCACTTATAATCCTTGGATTTTAACAATCATTTCTTCATTGTAAACTCAAAATCAACTCTTTTATAGATGAGGTTAACAAATGTCAATAGATGACGAAAACAAATTAGCAAGAAATTTTCAAACGGTATTTCGAAACATTTTTAAAATATCTGATTGATTGGTACAACTATCCATTTAAGTATTTATGTATTTCTTTACAACGAATATTTTGAATGAAATTTTAGTCAATTTAATTTTGAGATGATCGTGAATTCGCACCTGAGTTCTTCACTCCTTCTATACTATATTGTCAAAACAATCTGCAAAATAATAATCTATATGATGACATGTGCTGCTTGTGAAATGTTGACCACATTTAAAAAAAAATATTTCTTAGTTTTTATTATTCATCTCTATTTGTATATGTTTTATCTCCATTACGGGGGAAGGAACCTCACTCCACTCAATAAGGGATTATCGGATACCGACAAATTATAAGTTAGAACAATAATTTCTGTTCAAAAGTTGTTAGTTTACCAGTATTTTCAGTTACTTTATAATACCAACATGAGACTAACAAAGTTAGGAAGTCAGGTTTTACAGCAGCTTTTTCCTAAACACAATCCAGCGCTAACCTATCAGAATGAGAAGAAACACCGTTACTTACGTTAGACGTTAAACTACCTTTTCATACTGGCGTGTATCGTGGAATTTACAAGCAAAAACGTCTACGTCAGTGGCGTAGCAAGCATCTCTGGAACCGGGGAAATGGAGATTGATTGAAACGTTAATTATGGGGGCCCTGTCGGGGTCAGGTCCGTAATATTTGGGGTACCCATAAAGCAGACCAATAAGGTACATCCGATGGCCACACCTGATCTTACCCCCCCCCCTTCCTACGGCTATGATCAAACTTTACAATATCCCAAAGTTTGAAATTGAATTATGGGAAGGATAAAATTTTCAGTGGAAAATTTTAAGTGGTGACATTTGGAAGAATGCTTCAGGTACAACATAAATTAATATTTGGGGGATGTGAGACTAAAGTGGGTCATTCTAAGACACACATTAAAAGAGAAAACAAGTGAAAAAAGAAAGATAACATCGTTTCTAAAACATCAGCGAATGATCCCCTTTGGTCCCACATCCCCTTAATTTTAATATGTTGTACCAGAAGTCTTTCGCCAAGTGTTCCCACTTAAAAAATTCTACTCAAAATTTCATCCTTCCCATAATTCAATTTCAAACATCGCTATATTATAAAGGTAGATTATAGGCGTAGGAAGGGGAGTAAGATCAGGTGTGGCACATCATCGGATGTGCCTTGGTCTACTTTATGGGTACCCCAAATATTACAGACCTGACCCAGACAGGGCCCCCGAAATTAACTTTTCAATCAATCTCCCTTTCCCCGGTTCCAGAGAAACTTGCTACGCCGTTGAAGTAGACGCTTTTGCTTGTAAATTCCACGATATAAGCAGGTATGACAGTATGAAAAGATTGGAAACGTAGCTTTAGAGGGTTTAGACCATTTAAATAAAGCTTCCAGGTTGCAGAAATGAAAGGTAGTTGGTCTTTGTACTCGTAGGTCAGATATAGGCAGTTTTAAATAAATGTGATTATGATTATTATGAAATTTATGTTATTTAGATCAAAATGGTATAACTAATTCAAGTAAAGGTAAAACCAGCTCAATTTTACTGGAAAATCAAGTCAATAACTCAAGATCACTTGAAACATTAATAATAATTCCGTTTTAAATCTGTTAGGCTTATACATGCATATTACTAATCGATATTTTTAAAAAGATCATAACTGAATAAAAGCCAAACTGCACAAAAGTATTTGGTGCAATAACTGCTTATGTCCATTTTCCCCATTTTACTTTTTATCCTTCAATAAATTTCCAAATTATTTTTTGCAAATATCAATAGATTCATAAAATCCCAAAAATGGCTATTATGAATGTGAAAATTTTGCATTTCCCTATTTTTGATAATAAATTAAAACTTAAAACTTGATTTACTCATAACTTACTTTAGTGGACATAAGCAGTTCTTGCACTATACCCACGATATTATAATATTATTTCGTGATTTGGTTGTACAAAATTTTTGAAAAACATCATTAGTGCCTTAGATACGAACATAAATTTTACATAATTAGCAGTACTCGTACAGTTTCAATATATTCTCATAGAATGTGAAATGATTTATTTTTATTCCAAAAACATTGATAAATTTTATGAAATTCAAGGAAAAGAATATGTCCTGTTTGCCTCTTGGGAGATTATGACACCTCATATCTCTATAAATGCCTGCTCTCAAGAACACCTCACTGATTCACGAATTTGCATCTGATCAAAATTCTATGAAAGTGAAATTATCGTTTGATGAAACAACCCTATAATTTTTACTGGTTTAAGATAATGATTGCATTCACTATACTACAGTTATAATTTCATTGTATCACTACGAGACACTATCATTTCCGATTGATATTTCATTTGATTGATTTCTAATTACATTAGCATTCGATGAATTGAAACTGCGGTCATTCAAGTGCAAAAATCAATCAGATTATCACTCTATCCTAGAGATTAATACCAGGAATCCTATTATTACTGTCACTATACAATATCATGTTACTATTATAAATTTTACTGCTGCTGGGAAAACTTTTGACGTTGAATTGAAGACTTGTAAATGACAGGTAAAAAAAACTGGAAATTTTTTTTTATCGAAAAATATAAAATCTCGTTTGGAAGAGGAAATGATTCGGAAATCAAAAAGTGATTGCAAAAACTTTCAGTTGGAATTAGCTATTGTATATAACATGATGTTGTACAGCAGTTGAAAGTTTTGGAAATTGGAATTTGAAAGGTTTCGTTCAGAATTTCGCGAAAAAAATCTATTATTCCACTTTTTTATTTCCCCAATATAAAAGAATGGTTTTTCAAATGCAAGTTACAAATGCGATGAAGTAATACTGCAGTATTCTATTAATATTCGAGACTTGGCCAAACTAGTTTAATATTTGAATGACAGCAAACTGAACAAGGGAAATAGATTTGTGCGATTACACGTATACTACACGTACAATACAGTAATTAATTTAATATACAAATTCACAAAACTACATTTTCACTTGATTTTAATAAATGTGCCTTTTTATAGGTTTTCCTATTTATTCTATTCTAGCAAGAAATTAAAGGGTTACCTGCAGCTAAATTGACTTTTCTGATATTATAACATAGGTATCGGAGCAAGCGTGGCCCAAAACAATACAGCTGCTGATATATGAATAAAATGATTAATTTGCATTATTTTAAGTCAGTTTTGCCTTTGCTTAATAGATATGCGTTCCGCTATGTTTTTTTTTTTTTAGCGAATACTGTAATTTGCATATTTTCGCAAGGCAGCGAAATTAAGCAGGTCGATTTGTGCTACCTTGTGGAAAATCTATTGAGTATATAAACAGAAATATCTCTTGATCCGTAGGTCAAAAAATGCCAAACTTTTTGTAAAAATTCTTTAATGATATAAGGTACAAGAAATCATTACCTGCAGGTAACCTTTTAATAAGAATTTTCGTAGTGCGTATAATTGTAAAGAAATAGAAGAAATAATAAAAGTATTTTCAGTACGACTAAAATTTTAGAGTGATATACTTCTCAAGACATTATGTGTATTCTCCGACAGATTTTTTTTTTTTGACAAATTAACTTTACGTTCAAACTGTTCATTTCATATTTTCCTAATGTTCTTACTCGTTCATATTTCAGTTATTCAACGACGAATTTATTTTAGTTTTTTCACTATTATGTAAATAAAGTGACATGTGAAACAATAAAAAAATATAGTTGTCAGCATTAAGAAACCTACTCTAGCACTTAGTTGGTTTTGGCCAAGTTACATAGACGGCAGACAAGATCATCGACAAGCAATAAGAAATCCAATAAAAAATTACATAATAAAATAACTTCAATGGCAATCTGGAAAATCCATCGTCCTAGAATTAATTATTCACTAGTTTTTAGAACAAATATTATAAAATAACTAAATAATGTCAACTTCAAAAATAAAAATAAACTTTTTTCTTACCATACACTCTGAGCACAGCTTCACTACTTTCTCTAGTTCCTACTATATTTTGAGCAATACATTGATACTTCCCTTCATCTTCTGAGTCAACTGAACTTATTGTCAAAGTTCCTGAGGAAAGCAGCTGATACCTGAAAATAAAGAATACATTACAAGTTATACGCAACCCTCCATATAATTGTAATTCTTTGCTAACCGAATGAGTTCACTTTTTGACGGTTCGTGGTATAGCTAATGTACTGTAAATGAAACATTTCATTCGAATAATATTATACTAACGTACATTGAAAACCTACTGATACTTCTGAGAGGTACAGTATGAATTCATTACTGTTAAAGTTTTACAATAGTAGTAAATATTTCTTGGGTTTAACCACTTACTAAAACACTATATTTCTTCAGGACGTTTCACCTTCATTAATGAAAAGGCTTTCTCAACTGTACATAAAATAAGTGAAATTTCAGTTATACAAACTATAAATATTAACAAAGGGAAGTTAGTATTTTTGGTTTGTATTTTAACTGAAATTTTCACTCATTTTATGTACAGCTGATTAAGCCTTTTCATTAATAAAGGCGAAACGTCCTGATGCAATTTAGTGTTTCAGTAAGTGGTTAAACCCAAGAAGAAATATTTAATAGAAGATAATGCCACTTAGCCTCCTTCGCAACATTTTACAATAGTACTTTCATCTTGATAAAAGTGTAGAATCTTCACTGAAATACTTACAAAGATTTTATTTTATTTATGAATTTATCAATAGTATCATTAGAACACTTGAATATTGATGATCATTTGTTAAAGCACGATATCAGTAAAATAAAATTAATGAATTTAGTTGAAAAATTATAGAAGCTGATACATTAAAAATGTATTTCTCTCAAGTTACTACCAAAACATCCAACGTGAATCCAGAATTCAAACATGCAAAAAATAAAATAGGATTTAATTAGTTTCTATTTTTTTACTTTGTATTTGTGGTATCCAGATATCTTCCATTCTTCATCCATATAATAGTTGGTTCTGGATGTCCTTTAGGAGGTTCACAATCTAATACAGCTTCACCACCTTCAGTAACTTCAACGTTATCAGGATTAACACGAAATTCATCACGGAGAACTGGAAGAAAAAAGATGAGAACCGATTACATATTGCTCTAATGAAACTCGCTAATGATGTTTGAATTATGGAAGTAAAGCAATAAATGTCGAAGATATTAAGTAGGTAACAAAGTCAAAGACTGGCAAATTTCACATGAGTAATGTAAATATAAAATAGAAATATTCTACACTGCATATTTGAGGATTTTTATAGGTTAAACAGTAGATGGTTTAGTGCCCTTGATACCCATAAACTGGGGACTGTTTTGACCAGATGGTAAGGAATGGGCAGGCATGTGACAGCGGCGAAACCGCGGTTTCGGCCTACCAGGTCTCGTCAGACACCCTTCGCCCTCGCACCTATATTCCACCCATATTATATTTGATATATATTGGATATTTACATATTCGATATTTACATTAATCATGTGAGATTTGCCAGTCTTTAACTCGCTTACTTATTTAATTGTATAGCTCATATTCTTCAAAATTAATGTCATTAATTGTTAATATCAAAGATATATTGCTGGCTTTTAAGCAGAGGTCACTCTGATAGTTCGGCTTTAGGCATCAGGCAACGATGCATGAGGACCCAGGTTTGATCCTTGTTGGTTTCGGAGATTCTGGATCCTCGATTTCCAGAAAAACCTCCGGAGCTTCATAAAAGACGTTCGTATTCTTTGGATTCACCCTGTCTCATTTAAAGGAGTGCCAGGGGTGAAAACACTGCAAGTAGAATCATGGTGCTGAAACTGACGAAACTATCTCCAATTTCTATATCTATATAGGTCAAGAAAGTATGAACTCTTACATACATCTACATGTACAGGTACCAGCACTAATGCCTTCATAGCATGTAGCGAAATAGTTTTGTTTACATGTACCTCTATTATTACGTTACTTCTTTGAACGAGCTTTGCTACTCAGCTAAAAAATCATTGAAGTGCTGAAGATTTTCTTTGTAGACTAATTGCATTTAATTTATGACAACAAAACAGGTACGAAGTTTGAAAAACTAGCATTCAATCTACCTCTTCTGCTACTCATCCTTGTTTAATCCTTTTGCTTACAGTATAATACAGATTTACACTAGACTAAGCTTTCTAATTTGTTTAAATTGGTTTTTTTCTGTTTACAACAACAAAAGCTTCATTAAAAAAACTACACTATACAAAGAAAATTAGCCAGTTCTATATGTAATTAGATAAATTTAGTTATAAAGGAATTCTCTTTAAAGTTGCAAGTCTTTAAAGTTGCTGTAAACGAGGCTAACTTTTGATATAATTATAAACATGTTTTCAACTCTTCTATATTTAAATAGAAGTACGATACAGTATACTATAAATTCAATATGGCAGCCCAATTAGACAAGTTTTTAAACACAAAGCTGCTTGTTCTTCAGTTAAGGATGTATTAGACTCTAATGATGTATGATTTACAAAATCAATACGTTATACCATACATGTATTCAACAGAAACTGACAATTTTTTTTATGCGTGGAAGGTAGAAAAAAGGTTGTTTGATCTTTTCTAAACTTTTTTTGCTTACAGTATTGAAGAACTTTATTTTTAAAGTAGGAAGATCATGTTTTGTTATTTAAAGTTTATTATAGAAAAGGATTTCCATGTGTAGACTAGCTGGCATTCAGATTTTTCGCAAAAGTAAACAAAAACCCATAATAAAGAGTTTTTTTTTCTTTTTTAACTTTGTGGATTTGAATTCTACTTTCTCTGTGGTAAAACAGAGTTAACGGTATGTTTTCAATATAGCATTAACGTAGCATATAATTCTGTCCACTCTGGCAAAATCAGATTATTCTCATTTCCATCGAGAATAAAAAAATATACAAACATTTGAAAAGAATAGAGAAAATGAAAAATATCAGTAATTTATAATTTTGAAATAAATTCCAAATTTAGATTCCGTCTAGTCAATACTACTTAGAGAAAAAAATATATTGTAAACAAAGCAAAAATATTGAATAATTAGTTTACCTACCAGCAACTTGTAATGTGGCATTCCTACTCCGTGCCTCCCCAAAATCATTCTTTGCTACGCACCAATATACACCTCCATCATGATCTTTCTTCTTTTGGACAACCCTGAGGAAAAATAATGACCCTGATGGAAACAATACCCGATGGGATTTAGGGTCACTCAAATCCAATCGTTTTCCATCCTTGAACCATTCTATTACAGGTTCCGGGTCACCATCAGCTTGGCAATTTAAGGTCACAGGGTCATTCTTAGGAACAATGGCGTCGGTGGGATGCTCAGTAATTCGAGGGGGATGGAAGGCTGCAAAAGAAGAAACAAAATAATAAAAGTCAAAGTTTTAAAAACAATTAAGGTCAGATAGACTGCGTAGAGATGGAACAGGTCACATGGTTTTTGTGTCACCCATGTTTATTCATAATGACCCGAACTGACTCTAGTGACCTGTTGACTCTAATTGCCTCAATTAACCCAATTGACCAATAAGTCACATGGGGGCATTTCAAGTTTATGAAAAAATATTCGTAGTAAAAAAAATTGTTTCAATTTTGGTTTTCAGTCTATGCAAGAGAGAATATTTGATCAAATCCGGTCAAGTTCAACGGCTGAATTGTGTCATGAAGCCAGAAAGTAAGTTCTTGTCTAAGCAGACAAAAAAAATTCTTGTCAATGTGAATAATCTGAAAAATGTCAATTATAACTGGAAATATTTAGTGAAATTACAAGAGTCATGCATTTTACATTACACAAATTTTTATGTTTATTCCTTTCATTATTACACAGCAAGCAGAATTGTCATTTGTTCAGACAAACATTTACTATTTACATGCACCTAGCTTTTTTTAAATTTACAAATGCACTACAGAAAGCCATACTACTTTATGTGTGTACATCACAACAATTCAATAATATGTATACTCTTATTCGTTACTTAAAATCATCTCATGTTTTGTGTACACAGAACCTTTCAAAGTTTAAATTTTTAATATCCGAATCAACAGAATGACATACTTTCAAATTCTAAAATTAACAAGAGTGGTTTTCATCAGATAAATATGCATTGTAATGTTTAAAATACACAAACATCTGCTGAACTTTTGATCCATTTTGTGAGATAGAAACAGTTAATATTCGCATAATTAAATATTAATCATTGAATGAAGAATGATGAAAAGCAGGCCAACCACATTCTCATTCACACGAAGTTATTGTTCAATTATTAACAGGTTCAACTTTTCGCTTTGTTGACCAGAATACTATACTGGAAGTTGGTTTATAGTGAGAGTAAAATATGTTCAGTTTATTCAAAGTCAAACAGGAATGGTACAACATTTCTCTCTGTTTTATCAAAAGTTTTGTGAAACTTGAAACTTCTATTAATAGTACGAACATGACAGCAAAATGTTTTTGATAAAAATTAATGTAACCTTTACAAAATTAATAAGTAACAAGATCCTAGATTTCCATACTATATTTTATGTTCTTATATTGTTTTTGACTACAAAATGTTTATAATTACAATCTGTATTGAAAAAGGGTAAAATAACAATGTTATACTCTGTTAAAATGGAAAATAAAGACTATTCTAACTATATATATATATTTTCAAATGTAATTTTCAATTGAAATTTCTGATATTTCAGAAGGTTGTAAATTTTTTATCTTTTGATTTTATATATAAAATAGTAAATATTAGTTTAATTGAAATTATTTTTAAAGGTTGACATCCTGGAAATGATAATGTTATGATCAACGTCTGAACCGGAAGTTTGGAAATACAGATGAACAATTTCAGTTTCATGAAAAAATTCTTATTCAGCACATACATTAACTTCCAAAACTAAACTAAATTTCGACAGCCAAAAACACTAAAATCTCCGAAAACGTCAAATCCCATGGGACCCAAAATCTCTCCCTGTAAAACACCAACATAAAAAAGTCTCTCTCCTGTTTTTATTCCAAAACATAAATGTACCATTTACGTTTTGACGTTCTGTCAGTTTTAGAGTGAAATGTTCTGTTAATAACAGCCGCTTCAAGCCATTTGCACACATGAGTGCTGTGTAAATACTATGGATTAACCAATGACTGCCATTGTGCTGCCGACAGTTTGGAGTGTTAGTTGTTTTCTTCGACGTTCTCTTATTGTCCTCTATGGGAAGAGAATGCGAGAACAACAGCTGTGGAGTATGTTATTTACAGTTTTCAACTTTCTTTTGTTGCTGTCAGGGGTGGCGCTAGGGGGGGGTCCGGGGGGGCACGTGCCCCCCT
>JAQIWE010002319.1:0-13477 GCA_034698565.1 Campodea plusiochaeta | reverse complement strand
AAACCATTCTCAGCATAGGGAATTCGAATGAAAATTAATATTTTCTCGTATTTGGAAGTGATTAAACTGTTTATATGAATATATTGTTATAAACTTCCAAAAAATGGCAAAAAATTCAATTTTTATTTTTTGATATTTTTTGTTGAATTTTAATATATTGCAAGATTTTAAGTAAATGAACAATTGAATTTACTTCGAAAATTCACTATTTAAACATAGGATACAAAAAATCTCATTTTTATTGCAACAGCAGATCGAAATCAGTCTTCTCAATCAGCAATGGTTTACAGTACCATGTGCGCCGACACGTACGAGTACCTACGAAATCAGTGATGGTCACCGCCTGATTTGGTATAATACTTTCCTTGTTATACAAATTTCTTTTCTTACTTTGATATGCAAATTAATTTCAATTTTCAGCATTAATTTTTATCTCCATTGCATTTAAAAAAAATCACAGAACTCTATAAATCACATCAGTATTCACCTAAATCAGTAATGAATTTTATTAATAGAGTATGTCTTAACTCAATTTATTTATGTTATTATATAACTATTCACCACAAGATGGTTATAAAATTATCATATAATAACTGTTAATACGATTGAAGAAAGAAATAAAGCAAACCAGCTTCCTTTTTTGATAATATTTATTGACAAGAACAATGATTCTGACACGGATAAAACAGATGTAATTCTAAAATGTAATATTACATTTAGCATCCAAATTAAAATTCATAATAATAATATGGTACATTACAAAATGAGTGCAGATGAAACATTTATCAAATTTACAAGCTCAAAGTGTTCACGTTACACATACATCAATTTACTAAGTACAAACAAAATTGGCAGCACCAATGTTATATATAACAACGAAATACTGTCTTAAACTTCTAGCTGCGATCATCACATCAACTCATGGCCTTAAAACTGGCCTACAAAGCGGGTAAAATAATAAAATATTCTATCTTTTATTAAAAAAAGTAATAATAATAACAACTTAAAATGTATATCTATACAGGTTTGGAGGAATGTTGCATACTGCTTAAAACCGTGCGAAAAAAACTTTCTTTTTTTCACCTCTACTTATATTATTTTTAATACGTGATTCAATTTGGCACGTAAGTAATATTAAATATCGAATCGTAAAAGTATTGAAGTCTATCATGTATATAGGAATGGAAGAAATCACAAAATCTACAGGAAAGCTATTATTATTATATATTAATTTTATTTTTTCTGTACAAGAATTGTGTTTTGGCAAGTATATTTTTTTGAGCTACTTCTATAATATTATTGAAACCAACATTGGAAGATTGTATTATCATCTAGGACGAATATTTTTGAACGGAATATTTTTTTAGATAAATTATGAAGATAGGACTAGATGTTTATCTAAACGTGTGAATTATAAATAATTGGAAAAACCGTGACTATTTAGTTTTCCCCGTGGAGTTTAGCCCACTGCGACTTCTAGAGCGTCTCATTCCGACTTCTGACATGCCTTCCGTTCGACTTCTACTTCTTTTCATTCCGTCTGATGGTGGAGGGGGGGTGGGGGCTGCTCTGCTATGTGTCCTCATGCCTCGGCCTCGTCTGTCAAGAATGAGTTTGTCTGCTCGGACGAATATTCCACATTTTGGACGGCACGTGAAATATCGGACAGAATGAACTGTGCCGTCATTTTTACCTGAGGAAGGAAAGAAAAAGTCAAGATTGATTATAGATCAGGGGTGCAAATAAAGTTAGGTGCCAGTTTACAATGCAGAATAGTTTCTCAAGACTTAATCCTTGCTCACAACCCACCGTTGAAACACCATACAAGTCAGTTAATTTCACAATATCTTTTTTTAAGTACAATTTAAAATAAATTGTAATAATACTTTGAACACATCGAAGCAATTTTTTAGTGATTTTGATTTGAAATAAGTTGCATTGCCGACGAATTAATTAATCAACAATCATCACAAACTGCAATATTTTAATATTACTTTGTAATGCCTGAAGCAATTGATAAATACTTCATTTCTTTGGAAAACTCTCTAAAAGACGAACAAAATGGTAGCAAGAACAAGCATTTTAACATGTATCATAAATGAACATAGGTTTGAAAGACATATCTCGTATTTGGTTACGTATGGGATTTACAACTAAAGATATATTATTTTCTAGTTCGGAATTTACTGAATTTTCTCAACAATGTAATTTAAGTACCCATTCCCCTATGAAGACATTTTTTACATCATTTTATGCGCATTTTGCTAAGCTATTCAATCAAGTTCATGTTTTCAAGTCTCTGACTTTTGATGTGCAACTTTTCTTATATATTGCTGTTTTGTTGTTGATCAGAATTTTAGGAGCCAGGGTTAAAAATCTAGTCACCACTGGCAACCAGGCGACTGGTTATTTGCATCCCTGTTATAGATAATCTTCAACAGTAATTTAAATTATTAGTATGGAGATAAAGGATATACTTGTTAAAATGTTTTTTGATTATCTATTACTTTTCTAAACTGAATAACAAATAATATACTGGTAATAAATAGCATAATGTGGGAATTAAGAAAGTTTTACTGAAAGGGTAAGATTATTCAACTCATATAACAATAACTTTTCTTTTAAATTCCACAAAAATTACGTTTTTAATTCTGTATCAGTGTATGAAATAATATGTGAGAAAAACTAAAATAGCAATGTCTCTCGTTAGGAGTGAAAACAAATAAGTATATAAATTTGTGAAGTTTCCAAAAATTGTGTCAGAAAACAGTAATGTTAATAAATGCTACCAATTTATTTTGTAATGGAATGAAAAAATAAGAAATCTAAGCCCTATTCTTTATATTACAATAATAACATCCCTTTCAGAATTAACAAAATATGTCAACCCCATTTTATTTTCAACCACAACATCACTCAACTCCAAATTACATAAAACATCTCAAAAAACCCTTTATTTACCTGTTGGTGCATCTAACTCCACCCCAATCCACGTTCCTGATGCAAACTCCGTACTACCAATATACGCAACAACACCTGAAGTATTATAAGGTCGAATCAACACACTCTCACCAAGTACTACCCAATCAGGAATATTCCCTTGATGTTCTACACCTGGTGAATACAATGAATTCTGACTGCCTAATGTATCATCACAGGATGAGTCTTGGTCTAGTTGTTCTATTGATTTGTTGAGTGGTGGTGTTGTTGTTCCGCCATTTTGTTGTTGTTGTTGTTGTAGTTGGTATGCTTTTGATTCTGGACGGGATGCAGGGTAGGAGGCCCTGTGACTGGAGGGAGCGGGAGGGTGGTCTCTTTGTCTATGAGCAACAGGAGGAATTGTTTTTAGTATTTATTGAAGTGACTATTATTTGAATGTCATAGGAAGAGTGGAAACTTTCATAATGAGAATATTTATTAATCAATTCATATTGCATATCTTTTAAAGAGAATGGTCAGAATGCTTTTGTTCTATTAGTATATGTTCTACAAATGAATTCTCTTTTATTACTTTCTGCTGAAACAGAAAATTCATTCTACTTTCTACTATTCATTTTTCTTACAGAAAGTTTAGAGCATTATAGTAGAAATTGAAAAATACAAATTTAAAAGAAATTTACAATGCAACTGTTTAGAGATCACTAAAAGACGTTTTCTTTGAGTTTCAGCTGTATCATTCATTCTAACATCAAACATTGAATCAATACATTATACAGCACTACCTAATAATCCTCAGTTTTTACACTATGAAAATAAACAATTCACAATCAAAATGAAACTCCAACAATCCTACTAAAATACCAACTCCTCACCTTCTAACTACCCCATCAGAAACATTCATCTTCTTCTCTTCCTCATCATCAACCTTCTTCACATCATCAACCTCCCTCTCACCATCAACCTGTTCATCATCAACACTACCCTCAACAATCCTTTCATCAGGAATGGTTTGTAACACTGACACATTATGAGACGGCTGGTCAGTTGGTATCTCTGATTGATGTAGTAGTATTGTAGAGGTTGGTACTAGTGGTTTAGATTCAATGTCAGGTGTTTCATCTACACTTATACTTCTGATTGATGATGAATCCTCGCTTGATAGGTTGGTGAAGGAAACAGCTTGAGAGCCGTAACCACTATGAAAAGAATAAGGGAAATATTTTATTTGTACATGCTGTATGGTTGGCTTGTATACAATTTATAAAGTGATGTATTTTAGTAGTGAATATTAAAATAAGATTTTAAAATTGATAACTGTACTTTAGATCATGTTATTAGTATTTTTTAATAACAGAAAATCTATTATAATTTGAAGCTACTATTGTGAAATTACAATATATTGATTCCAATTTCTCAATTTTCTTTGGAGAATTCTAAGTTTAGTCGATGTTGAGAATCTCAATTAAGTTCTAAAAGAATATTTGATTACAAATATAACCTTGTTCATATTTTAAAGATATTTCGCACAATACGATAACAAACATCCTGCATAAAATAAATAACTAAATAGATATATATATCTTTTAGTTATAATACAACTTCTGAAATAAATATAGGTCTACTGTTACCCTGAAATAAAATTTGAAAACCTCAAAGTAAAACTCAAAAATTTTAAATCTGAAAAGAAATAATAATTTTCTCTGAGTTCTCCCAATGACCACAACTCTCTACTTTAATTTAGATATTCATATTCAAAAAACAATAAACCATAACTTCCAGTGAACATAAAAACAATATAAAACAGCCCATACCTAGATGATGCACTGGGTGTCCCCATCCTGGTATTCTGTGCTTCACTGATAGAATCCATCGTATGAGAAGTAGGAATCTTACACTCACTCACTTTATTCTCAACTACACTCGACGATTCAGACTTATTCTCCTCAGACTGATGATATGATTCATATTCAGTGAATTCAACATCATCTTTGATTGTTGAAGATGTAGTATCATTGTTGTTCTGTTCTTCTTCTTCTTGTAATAATAGGTTTTCTTCGTCACTTTCGTCTAATAATGGTGCTGATTCTCTTACGTATTGTTCTTCGTGGAGTGTTGTCATGCGGGGAGTTAGTTTCACAGAACCTGGGCTCGGGGTTGCTACAGGGAAATTAATGGTGGATGTTAGGGAGTCAACAAAATATTTTGATTTGTAGACATTGACTTTGCACTTGTTTTAAATTTCATTTCAGTAAAGTAAGGTTTGGAATTCATTTTCTTTTTTAAGTAAAGAAAGGAGGTTCCGGTAACAACATTTTTTATCATTAAAGTGACAGTAAAATTTAATATAATTCATGTCTGGATTTGAAGTATAGAAGATTTAACAAAATAATATGCAACCAGAACTTTAAAAAAACTTTTATGTTTTTTTATATAAACTCTAGGAGGACTGGTAATATTAAAATAATGAACAATAAGATAACATTAATTGCTAATCAACAACTATGAGTGAAACAAACATAAAACACTAAAAATACGAGGGGGGAAATGCAATACACTAAAAACCTACAACTACAATAAATGTAAATTTAGGATGCATAATACAACTGATTATAATAACACAGTACATTAAATCTGATTAATCAATCAATAAACATATTCTACACAATTCATCATGCAATCATAACGCTATGCATGCTGACACATCCATTTTATCCATACTATTGGACATAACAGGTTTATCAATCTAAAATGCAGAGTAAAATAAACTTGGCATATCTGAAAAGGTCCTAGAAAATGAAATAAAAATGCTGAAGATAAATAAAAAGGGGAGATATGAAATGCAGAAATTTTCTCCATCAATTAAAAAGTCTTTATTAAAAAAAGTTTCTAAAATAAAATTGAAATATATATATATTTAATTCTACATTTGCAAGCACCATATAATGCATGTGAAAAGTTTTATGAATGCAAGAATGTTGAGTTAACAAAGTTAAAATAATCAATGCATTTAGGTTCAGTATGGTTCTGAAAATCTCTGCATACATAGAGATTTACATAACACTACAGTTTTAAACAAACTACAGCAGTGTATCATACTGAAAATACCGAACAACAATTAGCCCGTCTGAGAAAATTAAACTATTGCCATGCAAAAATAAATACATCCAATTCAATCTGAAAGCTAGAAACATTTGTGCAAGCCATGCTTTCTATATTGACGTACATTTTGAGCCAGCTGGTTGAAGTCTCAGAGAGTTGAGTGTGAAATTAAGATTTAGGAATGTTGGTCGAGCTGAAACAAAATATTTATGATTATGATAATTGTATTAAATGTTAATAACAATCAGTTACCACCACCTCAAAGTATACAAAAACAGAACTGGATGTTATGGTCTTATACATGAACAATTTCATTCCAGAATTTGTTATTCATACAGTATTCTAGGAAACCACATTTTTTTCAAAAGGAGTCTCCTTTAATAAATGTTTTCAAAGTATAATAATTATGGAAGAGTTTGCATACCCTGCACGCAAACATAAGACCCTTTTCTCGTTACAACAAATATGTTGACATTTTTAACATCTTACAAACGTGTGGATTCTGCTTACTATTATTAATGAACTTTTCCTGCCCAAATCATTAAAAATTCCTAACAAGTAAATGGTTCGGATTTAAGCTTCATTCATTCATTCCATTTGAATTTCATTCCAATTAAAATCGTCCAGGTTATCATCATGATAGGCCTAATATTTAAACAAGTAAATGGTCTTATGTTCGCAAGAGGAGTATACCATGTCATTGACAATAGGTACAGATACTTTCATACAAGCTGTAATCTACCTACTCAAACATTCAAGTGAGGCAAATTTATTTGTCTAACTTGGAATATAGGATATTTGTGTTTGTGCTGAGTGCAACAAGATTAGTCTCATCATGTCCTTTAAGAGTGTGCAATGTTGTTATGTTCACAGTTTTTTATAGTGTTTTATAAATCTTAAGAAAACCCATATCGATTAACTCTTCAAGATTGTTTTGACAGTAAACCCATTCATTGTTGTCCACTTGTTTGGGTGTTTCAAATTCTTTATTTTCTATACAAATCACAAGAAAGTCAAAGAATTTAAACAGACTAACAAGGGATTATCAGTTGGCGGTTGTCAGAAACACCCTTGATGGGTTAAACGGTTAGAGTTCTTATGATTGAAAATTTACGTATAGTTTAACCCTATACAATACATTACCACTATTTAAAACTAAGATTATGTAAATTTCCACTGAAAAGATAAAAGTTAGTAAGATAAAATTATAAAAAGTATGTTGGCTTATTGTATTTATTTTTTAAACAATTGTAACTTCATTATTCTTCTTGTAGGATTTGCAACTCTGATGAAGTAAGTATTGGAAGAAACAATACAACGATTACATTGGAAACATGTAGTTCATGACGAAGAAGAAGTGCAATTAAAATAAGAAGCTAGTTGCGAGAACATACACTTTTAAGTGCCATTTTATGTTGTTCACTTTTACAGTATTGCAAAATCAAAATAAATTATTATTTTTCATTTTAGTATATTCTTATTTTCCAAAGTGTAATATATTTTTCGTTTTTTCTTTAAGTTAAAATATTAGGCAAAGTTCATGTTAATATAAATAGAAACTATAGTGACTTAATTTGTTAAGTTGATAGGTTTTGGGGCATTTAGTCACCAAGGAATTGACATGGTATAAGAAAACTGTTTCGCCTCTTAATGGCTCATCAGGTATACGAAAAGCCAAACAAAAAGCGAACATCAGTTATACGAGAGGTGAAACAGCTGTCTTATACCATATCTACTTCTTGGTGACTAAATACCCCAAACCTTTCAACTTAGAAAAGTTCATTTGTCGAAGGAACCTTATTATGATAATTAAGTTTGAATGTTTCTATAGAATTATTTTGGATCAGCTATATTTCTGTTCATGAAGTATGACAAATTTTATTAAACATTTGCATTTAATTAGTCACTCCACAATATGCTAAAACTCATGATCATCGAGCTTTATTATTACAAAACATAGGATAAGCAAGCTATTATTTGAATTACATTGACTCTTCAATCTAAATCCAGTAAAAAAATGCTCAACATTATCTTCTATCTTTCCCCTTCGCCTGTTATTGGAACAAAATTTTTTTTTTTTTTTTTTTCTAGAAATAAATAGGTAAGATAGATGAAAATTTCGACCAGTTTATACAATTTCTGTAAATTTAAACTGTTTTATACATGTTCTTTGCTTTTAAATGAAAATTTACTATGATAGAATATTTACGTATATCTTTAACTGTTTATTGTTTTTGTGTAACAACGTTCCAAAGTTATTACTGAGTTCAAAATATTAGAAACGCTAAACCACTTCTGTTCATATTTTAGGTAGAATCATTCTGAGATTTCTTTCGAGAAAATGATGAAGTAAGTAAAATCGTGAATCTACCTCTCAGTTTGCGGAATAGTTTTCGGAAAATAAAACAATTTAATTGACACATTTCCAGAAACAATTATATCTAATATTATTCCAATTAACTTTTCACAAGTTAGGAAATAGGTCTACAATTTTTTCTCTAATTAAATTGTTACGGGTATTTATTTGATCACTTTATGAAGTTTTAATAAACAAAAGAAAGAGTTGAAAAATATACATTTTATTTCCGCGTTTACCTATTATAATAATAGCTACAATATACCAAATGTTTTTGTTAATATATGTACAACAATATTTCACAAACATCTGCAGTATTGTAAAGTAATAACAGTAACGTGATGTGTTATTGTTTTCAACGAGATACGCAGTGAGTTGCGACTATGAAGATTTTTCTCCTAATATTTGTGTTTGTGAATATCAAAAATGTTTTGCTACTTATTCCGGACGATCACGGTAAATACGTTTCTTAATATCGTATCTTATACAGTAATATTAATAAAAAGATAACAGTCAAATAGAAATTATTTGGTTTATTGCGGAGCAGAAGTAGTCTATCAATTTGACTATGAGTCTAATTCTTTTTTTGACTTGTTATTTTAAATCCGTCCATGACGTCGTTTTTAAATAGATGTTTTTTACGTGTGACCTTCCTTTCACTTCCTCTGTTTTTAAACGAATTGATGTCTTAAGAGAATTAAAGGGTTACCTACAGCTAAATAATTAATCTGATATTACATAATATTAGTCTTCTTGATATAAATAACTCATATTATTTTATTACCTCACAAAAATCACCTGTTGTAGAGATATCCACCTTAGAAAATGCAAGAAAATAAGCTATAAGGTAGCGGAACAAGCGTGGCACTGGCACAAAATGAGAGAACTGCTGATATATGAATAAAATGATTATTTTTAAGTCAGTTTTGCAACTACTAAATAGATATGTGTTCTGGTATGTGTATTTCAACGAATAATTTGCATATTTTCGTAAGGCAGCGAAATTAAGCAGGTCGATTTGTGCTCCCTTGTGGAAAATATCTTGACTATATGAACAGAAATATCTCTTGATCCACTATGTCAAAAAATGTCAATCTTTTTCAAAAATTCTTTAATAATATTAGATACAAGAAAATCGCAGAAAACCGGAAATTCATTATATGCAGGTAGCCCTTTAAAGAAATACTGTGTAGTAAAATGGGGTGATTTAAAATAAGAAATAATATTGTAGCCTATTATACTCAGCATCGAGATATCAGAGACAATATAATTTATATTCGCTGGAGTAAACTGATTCAGATTACTGAATTACAAAATAATGATATTATAACACTACAGCTTTCATGATTATGCTGTAAAAGTATTTCCTGATGTGTTTGAGAAAATATCGTAATATTAAAGGGTTACCTGCACCTAATGAATTTTCCATTTTCTGTAATTTTCTTGTGCTTTACATTGTTAAAATACATTTAAAAAAAGTGTGACATTTTTTGACTCAACGGAACAAAAGATATTTCCATTTATAGAAGTTGATAGAAATTATACAAGGTAGTACAACTAACTTAACAATAATGCAAATTAATCATTTTATTCACATATTAGTAATTGTCTCGTTTTCGGTCACGCTTGCTTCGATACCTTACAACTTGTTTTACCGCATTTTCTAAGTTGACTATCTCCACAACCGGTGATTTTTGGGAGGTAATAAAAATAATATGGGTTATTTCTATCAAAAAGAATAATATTGTGTTATAATATCAGAAAAGTCAATTTAGCTGAAAGTAACCCTTTAAGTTTCGAGACTTTCTGAACAACAAGAAAACCAGAAAGGGATATGATAAATACAGATAAGGAAAACAAATTTGACTGTACCAAGACATATATCACAAAACTCTAAAGTTCCGCAATTATATATCATTAATATTAGTCTGCTGAATTATCATTAAATAAAATTATAAATTTCTTTAAAGTAATTTAGAAAGGTTATCTGCACATTTTATTTATATATTTATTTATGTCAATGTTACTAAATAGGGAAGTTTATTGTGCAGTATAAACTGTATATGTTTTAGGCAAACACATGTTAATTCTATTTTAATGTATGCCAGCTGTTTTGTATAATGCATTGCACTCAAACTGACAATAAGTAACATTGAACTTAATGCGGATGTTTGGAAATTGAAAATTGGGAAAATAAAGTAATAAATAATAATAATAGTAATAAACCAGCTTTTGTTTTATTCAAGTGTAAAAGTTTGATCAGGTTGATATTCGATATCAGCTGTTACTGTAACTAAAATAAAATTATTGTGAAGAATGTCGTCTAAAATGCACTGCTGAGTCCAGCGTTCGAATTTCGCAGTAGCCTGGTAGTCTTTAGTGCTTGAAAAAATGAAATTCTAACCCTGGCTGAGTCAATATTTAGGAACGAAATATTACCCAACTTATACTGATGGTATGGTGATTAAGTAACATATTCATGTTTAAGATACATCTTGGGTCTTGTCACTTATAAGAACCAAATCAAATAGTTTCATTCTTTGTAAACATCTTGTATTATGTGAATTCTTTCAAACTTTTATTGTACAGTTGATAAAACCTTTTTGTTAATAAAGGCAAAATGTCCTGAAGCTGTTTGGTTTGTTTCTTATACAAAGACCCAAGAAGTATCTTAAAGGGGTATTTTTTTCCTGCGGGAAGCCATCTTTCCAACACAGTTTAGCGGTCTCTTGGGAAAGCGAATACAATAGAGAACAAAGAAACTAAAATGGGATCTGTGTGTTGGAAAAGATGGCTTCCCGCTGTAAAAAATACAGGTTTAAACATTAAATCCAACTTACTAGATTATTTAACTTGTAAATAATAAAATATAAATTTTAATTCATTCCATAGAAAAGTCAATAACTGCTACATTATTATTGAAAGTTAGGAATGAATAAATAATTGTGAAATATCAGGTAAAGAAGACATAAGATGTAAAATCCGTGACATATTGAGCAGTGCTGATAAGAATGCTGGAATTCACCGATCCTTATTTAAATGAATACCAGACATGTAAACTATTTTGGGGTTAATACCCACCGGACCCATAATGTATAGTAGGGTTCCTACTAGACCAACCAAGACCGAGACCAAGTGTCGTCTCGGTCTCCTTCGTTTAACGAGACCGAGACGAGACCTTAACTAGCATTTTTTTAACGAGACGAGATCGAGACTGGCATTTTCTTACGAGACGAGACCGAGATCACGAATATTGAACGAGACCGAGACCACGAATATTGAACGAGACCGAGACCAGGTCTCGTCTAGGTTTCGTTCAGGTACGGGATTACATATGTGCAAAAAATATTATATGAAATATTATGTGCAGTATGTGCAAAAAATTAAAAATTCATAAACTTTTCATAGCTAACAAGGTTTTTAATTCATTATATACTCATTAAATCGCTCAAAGTACTGAATATATCAATACATGAGCAGAAAAGGGTGTAAAATTGTTTTATTTTGGAAAGTGTTTATTTTAGAGACAACAATTTTCGCGTTTCCATTAAAAATTTCGCGAAATTGTGTATTTCTTCAATTTAATAACAATATTATCATAAAGCTCAAAAACTTAAAGGAGTGGATCGCTGCACCATTTTCTCTCTCTTGCACACTTCTGGGTAGTTTTTACGAGTTTGTCCCTTCACCGCGGGGGTGAGCTTTATAATATGTACTGGAAAACGGTGCAGCAATCCACTCCTTTAACGAGACCGAGACCTGGACGAGACGAGACGAAGACTAACAATACGAGACGAGACCGAGATCACCCTGGTCTCGTCTCGTAGGAACCCTAGATGACCTCACTATCTCAAAATTCCATGTATGGGTAAAGAAAGCATGGCCATCTTCGTGGCAAGCAGCGGGACAGTGTCTAACTCTTAAAATGCTTTACAATGTGCTAAAGCGTCATAATTATAATATATGAAATACTGATATTCTATGTTGCGAAATCTCGTGCTTTATATAATTTGATTACGTCCACCTGAAGATGAACTGTGGTACAAGTTAGTCTTTGCACAGTTGGACATATTATTACATCTTTCCTAAAGCGTCTTTTGGTTTTTAAAAAGCTACATAAAAAGGTGTTTTCGTTATCACATTTGACATTTTAATGTAAACTACCTAATAATATTATTCTATTTCAGTCGATTCCCGTTCCAAGCGTGATTTATTCACACCAGACTTCAATGAATTAACCATCCAATACTTGTTATACACGAATACAACTGCAGATCCAGTTAATTATACAATACAATCTGATTTATCACAAGACAACAATTACAAAACAAGTAATCCAACAATTATATTCATTCCTGGATATACTACACCAAGTGATAAAAATTGGTTAGTCAGATTGAAGGATAATGCACTTAATAACACAAAGGTAATATAACTAAAGAAGTAAGGTGGCTGAGTAATGCAATTAAACAATATTATTAAAGGATCACGCAAAAATAGGTTAAGATAGAAAGTCTATAACTTCGAATTTTATCTACGGAATTGAGATATTTCTATTCTTTACAATAGTTATTTTTTTCATAATGATCTTTTATTTCTATTTCTTTCATTATATTACATTAATAAGATATTAGTCCCACCGAACATTAGGAGTTTATCTTTCGGTTCATTTCTTGTAAATCTTAAGAAAAATCAATCTAAATTTGTACAACACTAAAAAAATAATAATAACTAAATATGTCCTATTGACTTAATATTGTTTTGAACATAATATTGCACAAACAATTAAGTTTTGTTACATCAGGCTATTTTATTGATGAAATTAATTATAAAAAAGTCTCTGAAGTACATGTATGATGTTAAAATGTCCATTTTGTTGCACTCAACATGCTTTGAAATTTTTATTTATTGAAGATATGATCACTCTGTAAAGTTTTGTTAATAAAATTTACCAATCTTTTAAAATGTTTTTATCCTCATCTGTAAAGGTAAAAAAGGTTCAGCCTTATTGAAGACTACACATTTGATTTTAATAATACAATAATAATAAAGTTTTCCATTAGTACGGGTGAAAAATCCATA
>JAQIWE010002318.1:0-13481 GCA_034698565.1 Campodea plusiochaeta | reverse complement strand
TATTAATTGCCATATGTTAATGACATTATGAAAAGATAGAAGAATGTTGTATTACATGTATAATTCAAAATGGTATTTATTTTTATGCTGCCATCATTTGTTAAATTATAATAAGCATTAAACCAATTGAACTTTTGGTGTCTTTAGGAGGTCATTTCGTCTCATAATCGGCGGGTTTTTCACAAAGAAATTTGAATATTATTATAAAAAATGGATTCCAAAATTAAAATATTGATTTCAGACTTTACCTGATGAATAATCAAAATTTCGGCCCCTTTGACCTTGAAATTTAGGTGGAAGGCTCTTAAGCTGAAAGTAGTACACAGTAGCAGTAGCAAAAATGTTACTTTCATAATTAGTTGTTATGTAGTTTACTCACTTTATATTATTTTTGTTTTTAGTATACTGAGAGTTTTGAAACTAAAAATTTAGATATTGTGTGTTGGATTGAATGCATGATTTTTTAATTTTTTTGATACCGTAATTGTAATATTATTGAAGTAGACTAAAAATTAAAATCCGAAACTACAATATTCTGCTGCTAAAGGCCTCTCTTTTTACTTGCTATGATTAATTTTTTTAAGTATTATTTTGAAAAAGTGCAGAACTCTTTGCTATTAAGTTTAAGTGCTCTTTGCTTTGAATGCAAAACTACGAAGATCTTAAACATAATATTTCAACTAATTATTTGATTTTTTTGTAGTATCATAATAGCTTTTTTATTATATAAATCATGTGATATTATTTCTAATGTAAAATTTGACGTTATTTTCATTTATTATATTGATATCAGAGTTCCCATGATTATATTTTTGCTAGACCAAATAAAAATTTTTGACAGAGAAAAACAAGGAATGTTGATATTGGTAAATAGCAGTAGGCTGCTAAATGTTACTTTATGTTTTAGTAAGTGTTTATTAAAAAGCAGTACTGTGATCATCTTATTGACAGAATTTGTGAAATCAAAATAAACAGATTTTTATGACAAATCTGCTTTCCTTGTTTAGAAAAAAAATATTTAGAAGTTGAAAGATACACTTGTTTTGTTTTATTGCTTGCAACTATTTTCTTTTCAAGTAAAATGTATATCTTTGCATGGATTTATCTGCATTTTTCTTTTGCCTTTTTGAGTTTTTACAGCATGTTTGCGTGCTTTATTTATTTTACAGGAAAAAAGAAGAAACTACAGTGGAGAATCCGGCGAGGTAATTATATTTTTATACATTTGCCACCAAATCTTTCTTTTATCATTTCTGTTACCACTTATTATTAATTTTTAAAGGTAATCCACTGTTACTTTAATCTTCAGTTTGAGTGTAGATTATATAATATATTATGCTGTAGAAATTATTTTTATAACCATGAAATTTGTTGATTATCAAAATCTATAAAGCATAAATAATATATCTAAACTATGTACTTTTAATTTCTGTGTTTTACACTTACTTTAAAAGGAAGTCCATTTAAAACTCTTCAGCACTATTTCTTGTTGTTCATATTAAAATAAATCTAAAGTACTAATTTTTGAAATATTGTAAGTGATTCCTAATAACATTAACAACAGAATTTGAAAATTAAATGCGTTATTTAATATGAAAGGAAGAACAAATGTGAAACTGACCCATACTATTCAACTGAATTGTTTCTGAACTTTTATATTATTGTTCTTTCAGATAGTTCACATTCTAAAGACAACGAACAAATAGCATATGACTGTCCCGATCTATTAAAAGAAAGCACAAGAATAGAAGATGAAATGTACTCAGGAAAAGTAAGTTAGAAAAGTTAAAAAATATCAATTCTTTTCTTGTAATTTTCCATTTTCTCTATTTTCCTGTAGCATTCTCCATCTCCACCCCAGCGAGTATTTACACCAGCTAAACTTCAATCATTTCAATCACTTGTAGAAAGAATGTCACCAGATAGAGAAGGTGGACACAATAATTATGATACATTAGGGGTAAGCAGACAATTTCATTCATGGAAATTGGGTTTAAAATAGAAATGATAATTTTGGAGTTCTGAGAAGTCCTAAGAAATCAAAAGAAGTCCTTGAAAGTCTTAGAAATTCAGATTTTTTTAGTTTACTAATTTAATAGATTGTTGTATCAGGTTTAATTTTTGAAGGGGAATTAACTCCTAATATAAAATTTTGTTCAGCTTCGTGTGTATCAATAAATAGTGATGGTTAGCTAGTACAGTATTAATAGACTACAAGTGGTATGAACATTAAAGTCCATTATAAATCACAAGACATATTGTCTTGAAAAGTCGTGGAAAACAGATGAAAAGTTCTCAGAAAAGTACTGAAATTTGATCTCAATAAGAAAAAAGAGCTAGTCCAGAAAATATAATATCATTTTTAAAAGCAATTCCTTTGTCTTACAAAATGTGTATAAATGAATGTTGAATGTTATTATTTTTTGTTTCAGAGTTGTGGTAATTTAACATACATTCAGAGGGAATTAGAGGCTTTGGAGCGTGAACAGTGTCAGATAGATAAACAAGCAGGAATATTAGAAAAGAAGTTACGGACTGTTATGGAGTCAGGTAAGATTAATACTTTACAAATTATTCATGCTTTTCAACTGTGTGTCAATTTTACTAGACTTGAAAAATTTAGATTATGATCTGTAATTTCGGATATTTAAAAAATTATCACTTAAAATTGCTTTACAGTATTGTTTGTAAACACTGAAAACACAGTCATTTATTAAAAATATTGTCATGATTCTTAGTTCAGTAGTTCGAATAACTTTTCAGTTATCTTTCGAATTATTTAAAAGCTTAATAGCTTCCTTACTTACATTTGTTACTTACAAATTATAGTTCAAAACTTCAGATTATTCAAAGTAATTTGGAAACAGCCTTGTCTTGGTAATATTTTAGAAGCTAGCCTGTGTCAACAATAAAATGTTCCATTGAAAATATATTATAAAACCATCATCAATCAGATAATACTAGTTCAAACATAGCTAGTAAAATAATTAAAACCAGAAAGATAAAATTAATGCTTCTTACTGTTATAAATATAATTATGCAGTTATAGAGATTATAGTATTCTTAGTTGAGATTTTTAAAATTTGACTTTGTTTCAGAAGGCAGTAGAGCTGAAGAAGAACCTTTAATGCTTGAATGGTTTACTCTTGTTAATAAGAAGAATGCTATAATTAGAAGACAGATGCAACTTAACATATTGTAAGTACATGTTTTTATAATTAATAATAAATTAAACTGTGAAATGCCATTTCAAAACATTGCATAATTAGCTAAAAATTTACTGCATTATTAAGTTTATAGTATGAATTATTATCAATTATAAATTAGTAAACTGAATGCTCCGAAAATTTTGTTTATTTTGGAAAGGTTTTGCAAATTGGTGCACCAAATTTAAAAATAGCTTATATTTGTGTTGTCACAGGTAAATCAAATGCATGTTACTTTTATTGAAATGCATTTTGCTAATTTGTATTTTTTAGTTTATTTGAGCTGTTTCCATTATAATACTGAACATTGACATAAGTATAAGCTGCTACTTTACTGGCAATTTTGATAGGTGCTGTTGTAGGACACTACAAAACAGCATGTATTCCTGCAGCTCGCTATTATGTTTCATATGTCTGGAAATTTCAATCAGGACACTAAGGACATCTTTTATACAGTGTAGTTAGTAGTTAAAACATAGCCATGAAAAAATGAGCAGATATTTTTCTTTCACAAACATGCAGAATATATAAAAGGTTAGATAATTTGATAGGGATCGACCTATGGCGTTTATTTTTTACCGATGAAAAGCCGATGTTTTTGAAATGCCGATATATTATAACAGTAACTTTTGCCGATAGTATAACCTGCCGATTTATTTCGCCAATTTTTTATAAAAAAAAAATTCTGTCTCTCTCTCTCTTCCGTTTATTTTTTCATAGTTCTATTTGTCTCCAATACAAAGAAAAATAATATAAAAATACACTAACCCTTTTACAAGAACAGAAGAGTTAATAATCTATAAAAATATGTATTAGTTTACTGAACATTTTGAGATTTTATGTCAAGGTAAGTGTTAATAGCTTCTTGAGCAAACATGTACTTTCCTCAAAAGGATTTCTCTGAGATATCACATTATCTCTCCTAGGTATTGATTATTATTAAATAGTAGATATGAATTAATTTCATGACCTATTCCAGTAAGTTAACATCACATTTACATACTCTGTTTACATAATTATAGTAAATTGACAGATGCCAAAGAGTAACAATATCAAATTAATTACAATAAAATATTATTAGATTAGATTTTTGTTTTGGAACAGATATGGTTGCGACTGCTGTTAATCTGTACTTTTTATTATTGATTTGGAAGATTGTTGCCTTCTTTGCTCATTCGAGATTTATCACAATTATTCTAAATTACTTTTGCCTGCTCATGAGATACAGTAAATAAAACTGTTCCGATAATAGTTTTGCTCTTTTGCGTTGTCTTCAAATTTTTATTCAATGTACATTACTAAATATGACACAGTTTATCAACGTATGATCTACCGCCATTGACTATAAAAAGGATTGACTATAGTGACTTTCAGTTATTTGATACCTGTACCAGAGTATATAATTTGCTTTTTGTGAATTACAAGGTTTTAATTTCCATTGAAATGTAGCACATGAACTACAAGAATTTTACACTCAACGGACAGTCTTGCAGATTATTGGTCATAATCTTATCATTTCTCAAGTTATACATGGTGGCAGAAGATTTCTGATCTTTTCACAATCCAAATGTATATAGTATTATTAAATTTACTAATATTTGAAACCACTTTCACAACAGAAAATGGTAAAAATTAACATATTGTCAAAAGTTAATATAGGCTTAAATGAAAATAAAAATACTATATAGCTCATAATTTTCATTTCGTGAATATCTAACTTTCTTCATGTTCGCTGTGAGTTGTCTTTTGACAATAACTGTGAACGTCAGGGGTCACAGCAACGTATTTTGTGAAATTGTCATAGTTTCTGAAAGTTTCAGTTCCTTATTCCTCTTCTCAGTTCTAATGTTCCGTCTTCTGTCCATTTATACTGCAGTGGGATATCATTCAGAATATTAACTGCAAAGTACTCATTGTTGGCAAAGATGAGCCTTTATCAGTGTAATCTTTTATAGTGATGTCTTAGTAATTTTCTCTCAAATTAGTAATTCTGATAGATGAATTTTAAAATAATATAATAATGATTGCAATTTCTGAATCTGCAACACTATTCTGTGTATAGTATTGGTGCAAATAAAAGTACAACTTTTTAAAGAATGAGACTGAACGTGTCTTTCCTTGTGGTGTAGTCCAATTTGTACAGTTGGTAGTTAATTTCGTTTTAATTCGTTTGTTTTCCATTGTCTTTAGGAGATTAATTACACAGACTTTGATCAATAGTAAGCTTTTGTTCTAGAGTTTGGTAGTAAGCCTTCTTCAGAGAAGGAGGACTAAGCCCCTTGTCCAACAAGGATTTAAGCCACCTACGACCTTAGTCTTGAGCGATCGTAGAAATTGACTAGAGTAGAACGTTAAGCGGCTTACGTACTTTTGCGATACTGTTAATAGTGTGCTTCTTCATTTTGTTCCGTGGTTCCGCAATCAGTTTCATTTCCTTCTAAGTCTTGGAAGTTGCTAAAGCCAGGAGCTACGTGATGCTCATTATCTTCCCTTACTTGAATGGTTAATTAATGATGACATAGAACCTGCAGTATACAACCTCCTTTGTACATACTCTTGTTTCGCTTCAGGAAATTCCTTACGTCAGAATAACGGAGTACGCTAGCTACTTTGATTCATGGAATTAAAATTATAATTAAGTAATTACTTACTTTAATCAACGTCACATTAAATTCTCTAAAGTGATATGCCTTTCTTCTCTGTGTGTAGTTATTAAAAGATAGTATAACACAGGGCTAAAAACACAAATATATAGTGAATGTACATCACGATTTGATGGTAGAGTTGTAAACACTATGTTTTTCGAATTTTCACTGCAGTGTTGACTGAAAAACTTATTAACATTTTCTATTTTTATTTTGTGTGAATGTGCACGGGGGACTGTTTTATATTGAACAGGATATGGACGACGATACACTTATTTACTGACATACTTTATCCAATACACCACCGGCGCTGACTTGTATGTGCGAGTGAGGCTCTTGCCACACCCGGGATTTTCGATAAATTTATAAATATAACATGTTTGCAGGTTTTTTTACTCAAAATGCTTGAAATCGAGTTATTTGCGAAGAAAGAAATCAAATTTTTTCACTTTGTCTACTACACATATCCTGTTTTACTAGCTGACACATGAAAAAGCAAAAGTACATTTTCTTAAAGGCCTATTATTTTTCAGCGGGAAGTCCCGATTTCCAGCACAGATTAAAGGTCCCTTGAGAATCGAGTACAATAGAGAACAAAGAAAGTGAAACGAGACTTGTGTGTTGGAAATCGGAACCTCCTGGTGAAAAAAATTACATATTTAAATCACCACAGGCGGAACTACAGAGTGGGCAGTTGTCGACCCATTAGGTTTCGAAAAAGAAGAAAAAATTCAAAAAAATGAATCTAAAACAATAAAAACGGAAAAATATTAGAAAAATAAGGCCAAAAGTTTGCAGATAATCAGTAAAACGAGTGTAAAATAGGGAATTTACCATAAATTTAAAAAAAAATTACGCTCGCGCCAACCATGGTGGCGCTTCGCGGACGGTCTCCGACGGTATGAGCTTTAAAGGTACTATTGCCCCTCCATTAAAAATGGTCTGGTTCTGCCTATGATGTAAATCACCACCACGAAAGGAGATGGAACTGAAGAATGAAAATACAATAACAAAAACTATAAGAAAATATTTCAAAAATCTTAAAAATGTAGCCGAAATTTATAAAATAACATCACTAAACAAGTCTAGAATGGGGAGTTTTCACTAATATTTTCCAAAATTTCCTTCGCTCGCGCCAACGATGGTGGCGCATCGCCAACAGTGATGATCCCGTATGTCCACCTTCCAAAAAATTTTCTCTGATGAGAATGATCGCCTTTGATATAGGTGGAAATAGATATAAAATTTCGAAATGCCACATCTACAATTTATTTTGTCTCACAATTGAAGAGGGAAAGATGATTTCATTCATTGCTACAGGTGTAGAGCATAGCCTATACCATATACTGAACTGAATATTGTTCTTTTCTCCTAGGCCTAAATCTCAATGAAATATAGGATTTAAAAATATGAAAATTTGCCACATACCCGGGAAATCTGAAAGTCGGCACCTATGCAGTACACTGAAACTCAGCGTTATTGTGTATGATTTGCTTCTTTGAATGCTTTAGTTTTTCAAATTCAGTTTTATTACTTCATGACGAACAGGTGTGTTTTCTGACATTGATGAAACATGAAGTCAGATAGACTATGTACCAAATCAAGTCCTCGTGTTGGACTGATTTTTTTTCCCTCATTATTCTAAGTTTTATTGTACTCAACAAAGGCTTGAATTTAATAGTCTACATCGAAGCATCAAAATAATATGAGAGTAGAAAATATACATCAAACTAAACTGAGGTGGAAACTGAACGTTCTTTTAGATTAAACTTCTCCAGCTGTATCATTTAAGCTTAAGTTTTCAACCCAGATTTCGTATTATTTATCGAAAAAAAAAAATCACTCATCAAATTATAGGAAACAGATATACATACTGTATACATCTAATTTATTGTAAACTGGAATCGTACTTTGCGGGGAGGATAATATGTCGACTGAAGCTGAAAGAATCATTCAATTGACTAATTTTATTGAGAGGAATTTAAAAATGTTGTTTTCCTCTCTGATGTATGTATAAAACGAGTGAATAATAAAAGAAATCCATGCGTTTCTGTCATCCGTGTGATCTCTTGCTTCTCTCTCTCAGTTAGCAATGTATAGCAGAATTAGAGTTGGGATGGGAACTGTGCACCTGCGACACCGATTCATTTTCAACTCCTCGTTCCAAACGAAAATCTCTCTTTTGATACACTTCCCTTTTTCTTTTTTCTCTATAGAGGATATATAGGTTTGCCATGGGCTCAAACACACCTGCTTCTTTGATATTTGTAATAGTTTTGCGTGCTTTATAATTGCTACGGCCCACCCAGAGTGAGCTCAAAGCCTTTAGATGGAAATTTTTAACGATCAAAAGTAAAATCTCTCAAACAACAATTTCACACTTACGCTCATGTGATGTTATAGTTGTGCGTAATATGATAGTAGTTTACAGGTATTATAACATCGTCAATACGGTTACATGACGATAATATGTACGCAGTAAAATTGACAGATCGCACTCTATAAAAAATATATAACTCATTGTAAGTTTAATCTTTTTCATTTTCAAATGTGCCATTGGAAATTTCATACTTGAAACTATTACATCAATGCATTAGGAGGAAATATTAAAATGATTTGTTATTTCTATCTTCATTTTATTAACCTCGACTAAACGATATAACTTCATTCCCAAAAATTCGGTAGTAAAAAAAAAGTAAACGCAATCATCTGTATAGCACAATTTATTGTAACCTGATTGACGTAGTAAAGGAACTTGATGGCTTTTAGATGGTTGTCCCTGAGCCTCGTGAAGAGTCCTTATGGGTCTTTGAATTGAATGACTTGGCAGCTAATTGAATCTGTGTCCATTTCACCACAGATTTGATGACAAGAGGGTGTTCTTTCCCCCATATATCTCTAGGGAGAGTTTTTTTCTTTTTCAAAGAAAAGGGTCAACCAGCGGAAAATGGTCTGCAGCCCTCCCCTACACTTTCTTTCTCTTCACATCACATTTAATCAGCGCCACGTGGTAGAAATTGTTTCCAAATTGATTGACGAATTTGATTATTCAGTCATTCATTATTCCATAAAGGGGATCTCCTCACTCTTCAAAACTGTTTGTTTTGGTAAAGATCTGTAGCGTGCTCACATGACTTTGACAGTTATATTCGTAACCTTCTGGTTGAGGGCGAAAATATAGTTTTTTTTTTTGCTATTTTTCTATTTAATTGTAACCTGCCATAATAATCATTAATAATTAAACTGTTTGTTTTGGTATAGATCTGTAGCGTGATCACATCACTTTGACAGTTATATTCGTAACCTTCTGTTCTCGTTGAGGGCGAAAATATAGTTCTTTTTGCTACTTTTCGATTTAATTGTAATAACCTGCATAATAATAATTATCCGAATTTACCAAAATTTAAAATGGCATTGTATGTATCTCAACTTTAATAGGATTTTTTTTAGTAATTTTATATTAGATAAACTCCTCTGTTGCTCTGTAATAAAAACATGCATGTGTGAAGCTTAAGATAAACTCTTACAATTACATCGATATTTGAGACGAACTTGCAATATTGAAAATATAAGAAGGGCGTTAATTTACATAAAAGAACTATTTCATTTGTCTAAGGAAGAAACAATACCTACTTTAAATTCGAAATTAAATGAAAAATCTTTAGGAGAATCAGATTTTTAAAAAGAAAGAAAGAACTTAATGGTATTAAAATGTAATGAAGCAGAAAAACACCTTGAGAGTGTAAAATATAATCTCGCATACTTTCCCCTCACTTTTCCCCATGAGCTATTGTAACAAAGTTGGAACTCATCTTTTGTTGTGGAAAAGAACTTTGCTTGTGTCAAGAGATTTTCCTCCTTCTCCCCTCTTCTTCGTTTTGGAAGTCTTTTTTACTTTGGGATTTTCCTCTGCACACTCAGATGGTTTTGATGAGCAAATCGAACGAACCTTTTCTCCAAATACGATGGAGAATATTGACTAGGACGAATATTTTTATGTTCTATTCAGTACTTAAGCTGTACTTTCTTTTCATTGCGTCTTATTTCAGCACATTGTGGGTGTCCTTATAAGAAGGGAAGTAGAAGTTCAAAGTAACTATGATTTTTGTTGTTGGATAGGATCAGATCGTTCAAACGAAAATTTGGGAGAAATTGCCGATTGGTTGAAACTCGACAATACTCTCATGTCGTGCTGTAGAGGAAGTATTTTGCAGCAAGTATTTCAATATACTGTTTAAGGAGATTTGAAAAGTTTTTGTCAGTAACTATGAGGATATGTGCATTCTCAAAGAAAGCGAGTCATATTTTTAAAGAGTTCAAACTTTGACAAAATATTCTATGAAGTCGCTCTTGGTAACAATTTTTTAACCATATATTTGTTCAACCTTATAGTTACAGTATAAATATCTGAGAATTTTTCTCGGGGAGAATATTACGTAAGTCCATTTCAAAAAACAAAGTATCATTTACGTTCATAGAGTATGAAAAAGAATTATAAAATTATAATGATTTTCTCGGTTATGTGAACTTACAGTTATGCATTAAATATAGTGACATACTACACTACCGTTATTAAAAATAGAGAAATAACGTCGAGGTATTCCCATAACCAAATGCTATTCAGTGGTATCACATACTCTATTTAACAAAATGTACATAAAATATTGTATACTACTGGTCGTGTAGTATAGGTATATTGGTCGTATTGAACTGTTTGAAAATTGGTGTAGAGTATTACCATTCATGAATGTAACCACCAATCCCCAATATCGATTTGAAAATAGTTGTGGTGAGTTGAGTGGTTAGTAGTAACATTGTTTTTTTGTTATTATTTCAGGGAGAAAGAAGATGATCTGGAACGAAGATTTGAACAACTCACTGAGGATCTTAGGAAAGTTATGACTATTGATGGTAAGTTCCATTTCTTTTTATTGCATGAATGATTGTCTCATTATGCTTGAGACTTGAGAATGTATAGTAGTTATAGGACATATTTTAATTTTCCTGTTTCTCGTCGTATTTTCAAAACAATATATTGTATTACTACACCTAGTTTATAAGTTTTTTACTAATGTATATCATATTTCAAACTTTTAGACTTCTTGTTAGGTTTATGAAGGCGAATAAATATAAAGTTTAGTTACAATAATAAAAAATTGAAGTTCTGTTATTTAAAAATATTTTCTTTCCACAACTTGTAAATTACCAAAACCAAAATACATTCTGTTTTTCGTTTACCTAATTATGCACAGAACTAAACACACATTAGCAGTCATGTAAATTCCTAAAGTACACCCTGTCTCATCATAATTATATACAATAAATATGCTGTGACATCGCACATTCAACCAGTAATACATTCAGTGAAATCAAATGAAAACACATAACCACGTACTGTATGCCTTTTACCATGACAAGTTCTCTTCTCTCGCGTAAATCCATTTCCACAACTTCTCATTTTTTGTGTGACCCCTTATTATTATAGTACCCCGTGAACGCGATTGCATTGTAGGACGGAATGATGTAAGGATATTAACGTGGTATGTATATAACCGGGTCTTGTATTGATATTGGTGAACTGTAATAACATCTCTATCAGTGGAAGTTCAGAAGGACTGTATCGTAGAGTGTATATATAGAATGGAAAATGTTACATATCTCTAGCAGACAGGTCCAAACCAACAAGCAGCAATCCGGCCTCTATCTCCAACATGCACTCCCCTTAGATAATCGGCTTAAGTTCCCACCCTTTCAAAACCAAAAGGGGAACTCACTCCCACTACGGACGGATTGCATTTTCTGTGGGGAGAAACCAGCGTGTTACATCTATAAATAATATATAACTTTCTCAAATAAGTTTATGGGGAGAAAAATAACATCTAATTACTACTTGAGAAATGTCCCGAATCATTATGTTTGCTTTCTTGGAGATAAAATGCTTTTTCTCTACACGTGAGATGAGTTTCTTATTTTTCCTTAATGGATCTTTGGTATTTTTTATGTTTTAAAAAGAGATTATGTAGTAAACCACGTTGTAGTAAGCTTCTATATGAATTTAAATATTAGGTTTCTGTTAAGGGAAGCAGAAAGAAGCAAGGAATATTGCTTACTGAAAAGAGAATGTGAGGAGAATAAAGAAGAAATGGAAAAAGCATTGTAGTAGGGAAATGTTATTTTTGAGTGAGTGCATTATAGGGTTAAGGCGATGGTGTAGAAAATAGATATTTTTGAAAGAATGGATATTTCTGCTTTCGTGATTTCAAGCACTTTTTATATAGATACAATGGCTGTTGCCTTTATGTTTATACTTATATTTTCAATATTACATATATACATAGACTACATTTCTGAGATAAAAGCAACATCTACAGTATCAGTTGATAGGAATTAGTTTATCTAGACTGACTAAATAACTCAAAAAAGAGTCATTGTGATATTAGATATTTTTTACTTCATACATAATGTTGTTTTGTTCATCAGAATAGTGTCTGAAAAACTATGCAGGTAATTTGTACCACAGATATTGGTGAATTAGTCTATAGTCTCTTATACTCTGAAAAGTAATACAGACATTATTATTTCCTGTCATAACTTCGATATTGCATTATTAGATACATACAGAAAATGGCTGAACTAGGGCTTTATAGCCCTCTCTTCCGCTCAGTTCAGGGTTATGAAAATGAAATTCCTAGTATGAATAATAGTATTTATAAATATACAGATTCAAAAAGTTCAGGAGAGCTACTCTTACTTTTGTATGCTCATGAAGATTATTCCTAAATTCGTTTCATTTATAAATGACTGCTAAATTGAAAAAAAAAATCAATTATTATTTTAAAGACATCATTCGTATTATCTTTATTATGTTTCTTATAGCAACTGGTAAGAGAGGAAAATTAATAGTAAGTATAAAGCCTTAAAGCGATGTTTCAGTTAATTCGATGTTTTGTATAAGAAAGTTGTGCTAATATGGCGTTTTAGAACAGTCATATTTCCATGTACCAAAAATTAATGCGAAACTAATGTGAAGATCACACTGATTTCTCCTAACCATCTCACTTTTCCACAGTCTTAAATATTGCGCACATTTAAAAAAAAAAAAATAGGTATTGATTATGCTGATCTCCAGGAAATTCTGAGGTTGTTTTACAATAAATAATACCGAAATACAATAATAATAAATAAATAAAGTAACATCTAAACCTCAAAAGTCTAATTTTATTTCAATATCAGTCAATATTTCTATTATCATTTGCTATCTATAATATATTACATCTTTAGCTTGCATGACATCAGTTATTTTTTATTCTCAATCATGTCTGCTAAACTCTGAAGCTACGTTTTCATACTCGCGTGTATCGCCGAAATGGTGTAGCAAATCTCTTTGAGACCGGGGAAAGGGAGATTGATTAAAATATTAATTCCGGGCGCACTGTTGAAAATATTATAAAGGTTGATCATGGGCGTAGGAATGGGGTTGCGATCAGGTGTGGCACACGAGCGGATGTGCCTGGTCTACTTTTCTAACCCCAACAGTGCTTCTGAAATTAACGCTTTAAGATTGGATCTCAGATACGCCGTAGTAGTCGATTGACGCTATGTCCATCTTCTGGGAAATTTGTCAACTAGT
>JAQIWE010002317.1:0-13483 GCA_034698565.1 Campodea plusiochaeta | reverse complement strand
TATTTCTGTACGATTTTGGCTCATGCTATCAAATATGTTTAACTTTGCATAAAGAAATGTAAATATTTAAACTCTCGGGCTCGCCCTCGCTAGTGGCTCTGCGTGTTTTTATGTACCTTATTAACTAATATTTTACGTCCACTCAATTTACAAATCGAAACACCACCAGTCTTTACAGTAATTTTTTATAAGTGTTATTTCTTTTTAGACACACGATTAAAAAGTTTTTTTCAAAATTTTTGTTTAAATTGTCACACCCCCCATCGGACACACACTGACCCCCTGTTGGACACGAGGCTGGCGTCACCACTGTAATTGTTAAAGGTTTCTTGGAAAAAGACATGAATGAAAAGATCACTTTTGTTTTCTGATCATTTGTTCATAATTATAATCCACCAGATCATACATTTTCATTCAATTATTTAGATATTTTAGTGTATATGTATCAACACAAATATCACATGATTTTCACCGCGATAATGGCGTTATAAATGTCTCAAATCCCATATTTCTTCTCTCAAGCAAATTCGCTCTTCCATTTGCCACTCCGAAACAGAACTACAACTAACGCCACTGTTTTTATATAAAATAAAAGGAACGGAAGTTATTAAACACCATATTACGCAGAACTTGAGTTATGACTAATTAAAAAACTATTTACATCCCTCAAACTACTTCAGTTTGTTTATAATGCTCTACACGTTTAAATAATTCGTGTTAATTTGATTGTTTGTTTACCACGGAGTGCTTTCAGCGGCATAAGCCGAAATGAAATATTTCTCTTTATTGTTTTTGTGACCTTTTCACTAGGCTTTTAATGTCATAAGTTCCTCCCTTATTTACGGTAACCGCCCGCATTTTTAACTCTTCGTGAAAGTTGTCCCTTTTGGTAAATAAAATGCAATTGTAGCACGTTTATGCAATAAGGAAGGAATTTTTAATACTGTAAAAAAGATTTGTATGAAGTTTTTATGAGGAAGAAATATGCATACTTGCGTTGAGCGTAATTATATTTGTGATGAAATTCGTAAAACATTTGAAGTGGTGCAGAATAATATTGCATTCAGAGAAACATTTTGTAGTGCTCTTTCACCGCCACCTCCAAAAAAAAGAAGAGAAATGTGACATGGTTATTAGAATATAACTTCATTATTCATTTCGTCGTTGCGAATACATTAAAATATTTCTATTGGAGTATCGGTAGAAGGTATTCGATTTTCAGGATGTCAACAAAAAGTATATAATGACATGAACTCTTCTGATGAGTGTTATACAGCAGCTAATAGCTAATCAATGACAAAATTCCTTTACTTTCTTCTATGGTGTCATTAAACTTTAACTTTCTTACTAACTCATGAAACCAAATGTAATTAGGAAGAAAGGTTTTTGCATATTTAAAGTCTGACAAAAACTTTCTCTGTGAAACTATGCTCGCTATTCTAATTTTCCGTGTAAGACTCAAAATTTCTATTTTCTCCGGAATTTCTAATTGAAAGACTTGGAGTCAATGAACTTATAAAACAGAAATGAAAAATGACGCGTCTTCTGTTGTAGATAGATAGTTCTTTAATTGTACGGTCTTCAACTATAGTCGATTTCGTCAAAATTTCACATTTTAACTTTTAATTTTAATTATACGAAAATCTTTAAAAATTTTGACACTTTAGTGTAAGACTTTTATATTATTTCTACAAAAATGTACAATTATTGTTTTTCTTTCACAAATTTAAGAAGTAAGATGAATCTTCTTTTGCTTCTGTCCATTACAGCGTATAGTTATTTCAAAATTAAGTGTTTTAAATAAAGAAAACAAATTTATAATAATTTATTATATTTCAAAACAAACAATAGCAACAAAATTAACTTGAACATTTGACGAATTTCCTTGATAAAAAAGAAAGAAAAATTAAGATCAGAATAAAATAAATCAATTAGAAGTTCCTTCATTGATGTTGTAAATAATTCTTTTTCCATTTCCTTTTGTTAGTGCAAATTCTTATGAAACAAAAAAAAGCATAATGGAGTGAAAATATAATATACTCTGAAAACAATCTCTACGAAATTTACAAAACGGCCATTATAATAGAAAAGGCTCTTGTCTAACGTGAATGGAAGTTTAGGTTCAATCATTACCTGATACCATAAAACCATCCTTTTATGTTGTATAATGATGTAGTCTCAAAATGACACTAAATCCTAATTGATGCGTGAAAACTAATGAGTGAAAGAGGGTTAGGAAAAGTGGATTTTGCATGTACACTCAACAAAACTTTTGTTTCTATCTTGTTCGTTTTTCCTGGTTTGAATAGTTCAATTGAAAATAAAGGAAGTTTGTTTGATTACTATATTTCAATAACCCTTTATTTCAGTTGATGTAGGTGTTCGCAGAATGCAGTCACTACAATTCATTTTATTTCTATGCTGAGTAAAGAATTCGTAGATAAGTTAATTTTGATCATTATCGTGCTTTGTTTCTCAAATAAATTAATGGCCCAGTGCATAAAATATGCAAGCTTTCTTTCATTTTCGTTACTGAAATACCTTTTGTCGACTTTCTATTTTCGTAATGTTGCAATTCAGTTTTTTTTCCAGCTCGCCAACTGTTTATTCATGCCATTGATAGATATACTCGTCGATATTATCACAGATTTGTACTTTTCCTTTTGTAGAATATAATCCTTTTTTACGGCCAAGTGATTGAAGAATCATCAATAATATTTTACAGTCCTGTATGGATTGTTTTAGTGACATAACGAATGTATAGAGCTAATCAGATGCTCATAAAATAATGATGTTCCAAAACATTCCATCTGAATTATAATCCAACGTCAGACTGTCGATATACTGGGAATCAATGTCAAGTTGTAACTACACTATACTCCTCTATAACAAAAAATAATCTGCAAAAACATATATCTCGCTTGGCATTAAACAAACACAAAACTGTGACTATCTTTAAGCATATCCCACTTGAGTAAATTCATTTGAAACTCTTCTTCATTTTGACCAATATTACTAATGTCCTATTACACTATCAATATTTCCCTTTCATGTGAATCATATAAGTTTGAAGTATGGCAACCAATTAACCTACAGCAGCTACATCACTTTGTTTAAGTGACATTATTATGAGCTGTTCTAGCCCATCTGGTCATCCATGTATAGATTCTTTTACAAGGAAATAATGAATGTCCTCTATATGTACGAATATAAGCATTTTTCTTTATCTACTTCTTTCGAGTAATATCACACTCACCGCAGTAGGTCAAGTTTTGTAAATTAAAGGTGATATTTAAGTCCAATATAGAAAGTGAAACATAAGACTGAATTCGTTCTGCTTTCCAGTCAGTGTATCTTTTCTTTCCATCCACCTGTTGGACGTTCTGTAAGAAATTGGATTTATGATGGATCGACTCCAGAAACAGAAGAAACTCTTGCGACATTGGAATATGGAATATTTAGAAATATTAAAAGTATGCGTTTTGGGATGATAATATACTAGCTAAAAAGTCACTGATGAGTATAACAAAAAAAAATATAACAAAGATCATGTCATTAAGCAGTTGAATAAGGTTGTTCATTTTTTGGCATGTTTTGATAATATGCAGTTTCATATTATAAATTAATTACCATATCAAGATATTTAATCTCAATTAAATCATTCTCACATGCGAATGATTTGTCAGACTAGAAATGCGCTCCTTATTATTATCAATACATTTAAATATTGATACAAAATAGTCTATTACATATTGATACAAAATAGTCTAACTGTATAGTTACCCTTAATAGTATAGCTGAAAGATGGATGGATATACTGTGGTCAGTGTGGTGTATAAAGGAACGAAAAAACTTAAAAACAAAAGTGTGATTAAATAATTATGTTACTTCATTATAAGCATTTTATTCAACTTTCATTAATTTCTAACACATTCAGTGACTGTTTCCTATTACGGACGCAACACCTAACTTAATCTACTGAAAATCTTTCCTACGCTAATTTAAGCTGATCTGTCCAAATCTATCTTGAATTATACATAATCGATAGTTATATAATAGTTTGCCGGAAGCAGTAAAAAACAGTACTGAATAGATAACGTAATAGATTGGCGAGACGTTTGTACAATCGTTTTATTTCAAAGCAAAATTCACACAACTGTATTACTATACAGTAACATGATCTCTAAAAGTATATGCTTTCACTATATTATTACTGTTTACCTACCCCGCAAGACTTTCCACTGTATTTCACTTTTAAAAGTCAACTTTTTTTTTTCACGGTCATCTTCACGTGTACTTTAAATCGAAACAGTATGTACACAATGAATTTTGATGTAACAGAAGTTACTCAGCAATTCTAATGGCACAGTCAGAAAGTTTCTAACTTTTTCGTATTTAACACATTATGTGTATAAGAACAGGATTCTTAATGATATGACTAGAATATCTATACCCTCTATGCGCCTTGAGGAAATGTCGAAAGTAAATAAAACATTTAGAACCGGCTAAAGAAGGAAACTTTTGCTTTTGTAATATTGCTGACGTCTCTTTATGAAAGATTGTAAAAATGTATTTCTCATTCAGTATTCTCTTTCGAATTTAAACTCACAAAGAATGGAGTGAAATATGGAATGAAATATCTTTATGGGATTGTTACAACATTAAGAGTCACATAATTTTGTGAGGAAATGAATGGACTCCCATTTGGAAGTATAAATTCGGATTACTTCTCAGGTTTATCCAAATAGCACTATGATCAAATGTAGAAATAATTGTATTCACTAGTTGCGGAAGTATTATGATATATACAGTGTCAATGAATTTGAAAGTTGTGCACATTATTTCCAATTGACGACTATAGTACAAAAACTCCTGGCACACAAATATTTTACCTACTCAACAAACTTTATACAATAACTAAGTTAGATGAAAATAATCTAGATATAGAATTGGACATACCTGATTTTAACATTATCAGGCATACACTCAAGATTACGTTAAAAAATCATTCCAAAAATCAGTTAATAAATATATGAATTATACTGAAGGCATAAATTATTTATACATATCTTCAGTTACACAAGAAACAGGGAACATGTCTGTTATATTGCTACTCGAGTATATACGTAATGTTAACTTAAAAATACCTCCGAAACATTTTTTGTTTACTATAAACACTTATCATTTTAAAAATAGCTAATTTTACAATGAATTGAAAACTTTGCCGGTAATGTGATTGAAATAGTTTACGTCAATGGAATTTTATACATAAAGATATGTCCATCATTTAATATTCTAGCGATTGCATGATATTGAATTATTATGGAAAAGAATTTACCTTCGTGAAAATAGGTAATAAAATGATTAAAATTCTTATTTAATTGCTCTGGATGAAGTTTATTTTATACTTGTATAATGAATATTATTTCTACTTATAACGTATATTACTCCATACCATGAAAACGGATATAGTTTCAATAAAATTTCAATTTTTTTCGTATTAAAGTAGGCTGATCAAACATGAATTAAAAGTATTGGATATGCTTACTTGGATTTTTGCTGAGTACTGTAGGTTATTTAAATTTTGTACTGAGGGATATTAGAAACACAAATAATTTTACAGAGCAATATAATATTGTCTCTTTATAATCCTTAATGTTGTAATGAACGGATGAGAATCATAAAATCATAAGTCGCGATAATTTTTCATTAAATTGATTAGTGATGGAAGTTTACATTATTACTAAGAGAGTAACCTATCTCATTGACCAGGATCCATCCCAAATTGAAGTTTCAGAGTTCTATTACTGCGATGACGTCATTTCTTACGTATTTTCTTCAACTCTTCCCTCTATTATAAAATATGAGCAGTTTATATTCAGTGACTGATTCTTTGAGACAGCTTGGTATACAAAGAAAGTGTTGAAAGCGATATTATACAGTCGAGATGTTTTTGGAAGGTCAGACGTGATATAGTTTTGCTACTGAATCTGTGAAAACTATACTATCAAATTCGTTACCGGTATAGAACGGTAGAAACTTACTCAGCAACGTTGTTCTTTTTTTGATGTTATATATTCTAACTGGTTTTACCATTCTTTATTAATATAACTGGTTTTATCGTTGTTTATTAATATAATTGGTTTCACCGTTCTTTATTAATACTAATGGACCATAATTTGTTACTTATTGTATATATGAATAATTTCCTATTAGTAAGTGAATCTAAATAATCATTCAATATTTAGTATAATAACCCAGAGATACTTATGCTACCGTTACTCCATTTAGAAGACAGAAATGCAGGAACAATTAGTCTTTGTGATATAATGAAAATTCCCTGTCTTTCTTTTACATACAACTGCGTAATTCAATCATATATAAATTGTTTAAGATATTGCTTCCTCTTTTAATTAAATTAATATACTCTCCAGTCTCCACTTCTCTTCCAATTGGACGACTCTCAAATTCATTATTAGGAAACTCTTAAATCTTTATTCAAATAAATTATAAATTTCACTATTTTTTTTTAAAATTCTGCGTAAAGACATGTTTTCAAATAAATCAAACAAAATTGAACATCGAAGCAAAAACAAAACAGATGAATATTGAGAAATGATTATATTTATGATTATTTGTCTGATCTCCTCTGTCTAATGAAAGAATACTTGCTTCATAGTAAGCTTCCGCAACTAATTATGCGAGATGCACTTCATAAAAGACGTGCGTGTATAGTTTGTTTGTCAAAGACTTAGTTTTCATAATTATACTCGTCTTTTCGAAGATTAAAATCCTGAAATATTACTCTTGACATTTGTATATAATGCAGAATAAATAATTCTACTGTATGTAACAAGTTTTTAATTGAATGGTATAAAGTTAAGCTGAATAGAGTTCAGTTTCTTAAAAAAAATTGCTCCTTCGGTATTTATAAATAACCTATTAATAATAAACAATTTTGTGTTTCTTCTTCTTGTGAGCAATAATAATATAGATATTAGTAATACAGAAACGCAAAGTACTGAAACTATTATTTTATACTATCATTTACGTATTATGAATTGACAGAACACGGTAATAGCCACATGGTATCTGATATTTAGAACACTTAACTTTTATCTGTTTATTTAATTTTTATTAGGTGACTTTATTCGTAGCATTAAATATTACATAAATACTATGCGTTTCATTATCGCATAATGAGTTTCAAAACATTATATTAACATTCGTGTTTTTATTCTTATTCGATATCTTATAGCATCATTGCTAATATTCTTATTGTTCAAACGCATTAAAAATATTGAATTGTCATAAAAAGAACATTATTGAATCAAATTAAAAAAACTGAGTATCCTCATTCCATTATCTTCATTCTATTCTTGTCTTTCCAGCTAATTGAAGATGACGGCACCTTGGAAAATGCATTGATCAACTACTTGTTCGCACGACAGATGGTAAATCGTCTGAAAAACCAAGTTGATGTTACAGATTTACAACGCAAGAGAAGTTACTGGAGACAATGTGCTTTCAACGCTGTTTCTTGCTTTGGGAAATAAACGGCTAAAAGTCTTTATTTTATTTTAGATAGTAATTTTGATTCGATATATTTTCTAATTGGTTATATTTTTGGGCAGTTTACAAGCCAGTTTTTTGTTTCTCCATGTTTCTGAGTTTGAAATATTATGTTTTTATACTCTTCAAATAATGCAACTGCTTAATATGTACCACAAAAAATCAATAATGTAAGTAAACGATCAAGCATTGCTTCATAAAATGTTGTTGGAAAATTCTTGTACATGAAGTTAATATAATCTAATGTTATAGTATTATTTATCATTTTGTTAAACTCCAAAATCTGTTTTCCGTAATATTTAGGTACATATTGTTCAATCTGTATTACAGTGATGGTAATAAATGTAATTTGGTTCAAACGGCATTTCTCTTACCTAGCTACCCTCGAATGTCATGAAGTATTCTCCACTCCCTTTAATTTCCTGTCATAGTTTATATCAAGAGAATTCACCATTTATAGACTTCATTCTCTATCACACGGTTTAGAAGAGAACACGAAGAGTTTTCAGTAGTAAAAATATTTGAATTATTCGGTCGACTTCCATGAAAATCTAACTTTTGCTCACGAAAATATTCACTTTTCTCCATTTGAAGGAAATAAATTACAAAAATAACATGTTGTCTGCTGAAACTCATCCAGTCGGAAGTAAAATTGTTTTCTTTTCGTAACGAAAGTTGGAAGTAATTTGCATTCACCGTTCGAAAAACGTTTTAAAGAGCTTTTTCAAGATTTCACTTGGGTTATTCTTTCCAAAACCAAGCATTTGAATTAAGATATTGTTATCTTATTACTGCGTCTTATAGAAAACTTTATCAAAGCATACCCACATAATTCTTTGAAGAAACGTTATCAGGATAAAATTATAATTAGTATTTCATATATACGAAACAAAAAAATCCTAAGAAGATAAAAAGATTTTCATAGGGAGAACACTAATCTCTTGATTAAATTAATTTAGCTGAAAGTTCGTTTCAATACTCTAGTACTTTTTCTAAAGAAAAAAACTGTTTAATGACAGAAAGTCGCGGTGAAACTGTGTTGGAAGAATCGGTTTTGGAAGCAAAAGTTAAAGGTTTTAAAACTATTTTTAATATCTATTCCATTTCCTAAGTAGCATATCATTCATTCTAAACTCATCGATTATTTTTACACACCATTTATGCTAATTAGAGAATTGTTGAAGAAAATTGAAGAAAAAAACCTTTCCTTAAAATACCTGCTGATAAGAACTGAATCTAAATTTAAATCTACAAACAAAGTTTTCAAATTACATTACGTTACTGCAAACATAGGAAAAGTCAATTTATTTCAACCTGATAAAAAACTGACATATGCATTCAACCATTGCAAACTATATTAAAACACCTGCTAAAGATTTACCTTGGAATAATCCCTCACGTCCATCAAGAGATACTTATATAGAAGTCAAGCATGCGGTATCAACTTGAGAAGAGAAAGAAAAATCTGTTCCTCATACACTATCAATCATTGAGAAAAAATATTACTTTTAGTATTAAATGTAAATGTCAATAAAAGAGTGGCTTTCATTTATTAAAATGAGTTGATTGTCACATCATGGACAGCCTTTGAACTCATAAAATAATATTAAAATGCATAAAAAGAGTAATAAAAGGATTAAGTGAAACAGTGAAGGAAGTATAATATGTAATTCTGAATGAGGTTGAATACCTGTTGAATGGAAAAGTCAATCAACTGTGATGTTCAAATGAGAAAATAGTATTCTAAAGGAATCAAAATAGAGTTTGTTTTCTTTATATTTTTTAATATATTTTATTCACTTAAGATTCCTAAACATAGAAATTTCTGGTGAAGTTTTCTTCCATGTTACTGCTGTTCATTTAACATAATATTGATTGTTTGTCGTCACATAAAGATTTACAGTGAATGTTAGAGCACAATGGTGAACAAAAGTGCTTTGATTTGGATTTATGATATTCTTTTTTTAAAAGAAAAGTATTATTAAATTTATTTAAATATCTGTTTTTTATACAAGAATTAGAATATTCAAAGTTAAAAGAATTCATATTCAAAATTAATTTTATGCTACCGGAAACAGAAGTTCTCGTAACATATTATTTTTAACAGAAAAGTTACGTGAATAAGAAAGTAATATCAATCTTTCTTGCCCTACCATAACATATGTAAAGTATAGTTTTAGTGATATCTTTCTACTTTAAATTACTCTTTGATACTCTTTCACCTTTAATGATTCTTCCATATGTGATTAGCTTAGTTGTGATTCACTCAACAGCATGTACAATTGCGTAATTCCATTTCAATTTTGAAGTGTAATTTCCTATTGGATTACATACGAACTTTCGAGCAGAAAAAGGAATGAGATATGTCCCACTTATGAGCTTAAATTTTAAACCAATAGACTAACAGTATGTACCGTACAGAAAATATTACGTCTCTTTCAATTGCAAAAATTTTCTCAATATATTTGCTTACTAGGTCATGATGTATACTTTTAGAATCGTTAATATACACTTTTCACAGTTTTCATGCACCCATTGATTGAATAATTGGAAATTAAAAGAAGTAAATACATATCTATTTACATGATTTAATTTTTAATATAATTAATACAGTACAATTTCTTATACAATAATACTACTGTTTTCGTGTGTACCTATAAATATTTAATACCAGTAACTTTTCAATCAAGAAATGCGTAATATATTAATCTTGAATATTTTGATTATCTCCTTACGGCATTTCAATTAAGTTCTATTATTAAATACATAGTTGAGAATATTCAGTTGAAAAGTACTGAAATATAACGCGATATAATTTTATTTGTAAGAATCGATAACTTCATCGTTCAGTTCATTAAACAATCTGTGACTAATACAACATTGTGTCATGCTCTCATTCCAACGCCTGTAAAGCAAACTTGCCCGCATACAAACGAAGCGTATAGGTTGTATAACACTTCAGGATAACTTTCAGGAAACAGCTGATTGAGTAGGACAGAATATTTGCAATCCTACTTATCGAGTGAGATTCTCTAACTCATTATTACTCTAGCATTTATACGGAACTAATTAATTATGAGAAACTACAAACTGATGAATTGCTCTTAATTATCAAAGTCCATGAAGCAAATACAAGTAGCAAACTGAGGAATATATTTATCCCAACAGCTAACTCCAGATTTTTCTCACTTGCAACCTCATAACCATATAAGGAAAAGGCAACAGAATAGAAATAGCAGGTCAATACATTCCAGAGTCAGAATGTTTTATGTCTTTCTTATCTAAACTGGACACACTCAATACCGAAAAGAGCAGAAAATCGAAGGCTCGAATTGAAGTGTCACGAAGTTCGGCTTAAGAGAAAAGAAAATATGTCATGATTCCTTTCGATGACTTTTTTTTCTCTCTCGTTGATCCACCGTGAAAAAGTGTTGCGGTATAACTACGCAACAGGTTGTCGCTTTATTCTATTGTTGTAACGCTAATGGCTTCAAATGATTAATGAAAAATGTCGCTTGGACCTTATGCAATGCTCATTAACATGACATTTGTCGGACAACTTTATTGTAACGAAAAGTGGAATTTAACTCGCAGATGTGAATATGTAAATAGAAATACGGAAAGGTCGCAAGTTCTTTGTTACATATTGTACATCATGGTTTATGAGAGAGTTTGTTTGCAAAACTTGCTCTCGATATTGAGGTTAGATTGTATTACAGTATAACAGTTCAGGAATTTCAATGTTTACAATATTTATGTTGTCTGTGCTAGTTAAAAATTTAGAAGTTGCACATTTCTTATAATTTCTACTCTTGTATATTATGAATGTATAAATTTATTTCTTTAATTTGTACAGAGGCTGTTGTTTTTATTTAATACAAAAAAAACCACACTAATTCTACTTATGGATTTAAAAATGTGCGAAATATTGAAAGTTCATAAGTATATAAACCATGATAAAAAAATATAACAGTAAACAGCGTAGAGGTTATCGGATTGTATATTGAAGTCCGAGGAACGATTACTACCTTTTTCATGGAGAAATTTATAGGAAGATTTGGCCTGCAAAAGAAACTGGTTTAAGAAATTGTCATGAGCGTGCTAAAGGATTACATCCACATTCTTCACAACCATATATAAAAACACAAATTTGGAAATATTTTATTGTAATCAATTTGATATTGTTATTCTGTGGCACTTGTCAACTTACTATATGTAAGCAGAGTATGTAAATAAACATATTACTTTCTCTGCACATGCTGAAAAAATATGCATATACTGTACAGGGTGTCCCAAAAAATTGTATACACAATTCAAACATGTATAAAAAACGATAAAGGTAAGATTTATAACTCAAATAGAAGAAAATGAATGTACAATTCATTTGAGGTATAATATATCTCAATACTCATAGCCGTTCTTGCCCAATCACTGATGGCAACTTTGATTGAAAATGAGTCAATTCTAGACTTGTCAAGTATCTTCGTAATTTTAATTTTAAAGCTAGAGATCTGAAAATTCCACGTATCTGAAAATTCCACGTATTGTGCTTCCACAGTGTGTAAACAAGTTTTGCAATTTTCAAAAAATTTCATTCAGTAGTTTTTATGCAGTGGTGAATATTTACATTATGATATTTTACTTGTCCTGTAACACATGAAGTACTCCTGTGTTAACAGATAGGAAACACGTCATGATGTAAAACTTCATTGCACAAAAACCACTGACGGCAAAATTTTTAAATTTTAAGTACTGGTTTTTATTTAATTTTAAGTACATTTGGGAAGAGCAAGGGATGTCAAATTTTCATACCTGCAACTTTAATATTAAAATTTTGAGAAGGTCATTTTATAAAGAATGAGTAATATGAGTTGAGGGGACTTGGGTGCATTTTCTTTGAATTTTCTAAACAGTGATTGCGAAAACGGTTATTAGTTTTAGAAACATATTATATGTAAAATTAAATGGACATTCATTCTTTTCTATTTGAGTCATAAATCGTATCTGTACCTTAATTAAAACGGTTTTAATTCATGTTTGAAGTGTGTATACATTTTTTGGGACACCCTGTATAGTAATAAAACCTATTTGGCCTTATGCAATGTACACAATCTTTAAATATAGTTATATTTTAAAAATATGAGTTTTACGATTTTGTAACACTAATTGTAATATAGTCTATAATTTATAAGGAATGTATTTCTGATCATCATCTGAATATAAACAGTTATACAGAAAAAAAATATATCATGCTGATTTTGCCGCAGTAATTAGTGTGAATATTTCGTATATATAACTGTGCTTTTATTTAAATTTTTGTGTATAGGTAAATCTCAACTAGCAAGTATAAATTTACTTCAACAAATAAATGTTTATATATAGTTTTTAGGAAAATCTATTGTCCAATATAGTTTTAAATATCATTGCCATTGAAACCAAACATTCACTTTTTCCTTCATATACAGTATGGTACACTTGGATATATTTTCATTTTATAAATATGTATAATTCTGCTAAATTTTCTTTCTGCTTTCATTTCCTTGGGGATTAATGCGTTTAAGTAATATTCTACTATAATATCCAGAAATATAAGAAGATTATAAAGTATTATAAGCAACTTATTTTACCTTACTTTCTTCATATTGAAATTCCTTAACAACTTTCTCATTTACTCCCACAATATTCTTACTTAACTGAATAAGAACAGAGGATCTGCCTTTACTTCTTTGCACGTAACATAATAATATAGTTGTGAGCTATTTTCAACACTAAATAGGAGTTTAATACTGGTTCTTTGGAAAAACTTTATAATTTATGATGTTCATAATTTTCGTTTAAAGGGTTACCTGCAGATAATGAATTTCTCATTTTCTGTAATTTTCTTGTACCTTACGTTATTAAAAAAAGTTTG
>JAQIWE010002316.1:0-13484 GCA_034698565.1 Campodea plusiochaeta | reverse complement strand
ATATCGATATATCGTCTCGATATTCGATACGATATTTGACTTTTCGATAACGATATCTGAAATGTCGATATCGATATTTGGCTGTCGATACGATATATCGATATCGTAGGAACACTGATGAAGTATTAATTAGTCTACTAAAAGTATTTTCTTTATTCCAGTAATATTATAGTTGTTTCCTTTAATTTTGTTAGGGCAATACAAAAGTACCAAAGATCGATGGATTTACTATGAAATATCTTAAATGAAATGAAAATGATTTCACAATTGCAATCATTACTGGATTAGCGAATGTATGAATATTTAGCATTCAAGCTTTTTAAACAACGTCAGAAAAGAAATAGATTCGTTGTTGAAAACAATTAGACACCAGTTATAACTATTATGATATTTTATATGAATGATAATATTTTAAGGAATCTAATATTTCGCATACATTGTCCTTAACAAATAAGGTTAATAATTCACCAATTTGTCTCAAATAATAGTTTCACCGATTACAAAAAGAAAGGGAAAAAAATACGAGTGCCAATATTTTAATTAAGTTTATTTGTTCGACAAAATATCACTCTTGTCATTATTTTACTTTTACATTCATTAAAAAAATATCGAAATGCAATATCAAGTAACTAATAAAAAATATATAATATTACTTCAATATTGTTGGATGTAGGACTGGTCTATACCCAATATCCTAAGAACAGGGGCGTAGCTACGAGTGTGGAGCCCTCATACACAAGAAAATTACCAAAAAAAAATTAAACTATCTATTAAAAAAACTTGAATTCATAAAAATATATTTTCAATGCAAAGAAACAGAACTTATATTGATAAAGTAATGCATTTTATGTAATATCAAGTAATCTGAGCATTAAAAACACTGATAATACGTTAATATGAAGAAAGTATGTTCAACCAATTTTCATTAAAAAACCAGTTGTAGTATTTTTTTTATTTCAATACATTTGTATATTCACAAATAATTATGTTACCGTACGATTTTTAAAGGGTTACCTGCAGATAATGAATTTCCGGTTTTATGTGATTTTGTTGTACATTATAATTAAAGAATTTTTACAAAAAGTTTGACATTTTTTAACCCAACGGATCAATAGATATTTCTGTTCATTTAGTCGATAGATCGACCTGCTTAATTTCGCTGCCTTGCGAAAATATGCAAATTATTTGCTGAAAAACAGATATCTATTAAGTAGTAGCAAAAACTGACATGAAAATAATGCAAATTAATTATTTTATTCATATATCAGCAGTTGTCTTGTTTTGGAGCACGCTTGCTCCGCTACCTTACAGCTTATTTTCTTGCATTTTCTAAGGTGAATATCTGCACAACCGGTGATTTTTGAGAGGTAAAAAAAATGAGTTATTTATATCAAGAAGACTTATATTATGCTATGATATCAGGAAGTCAATTTAGCTGCAGGTAACCCTTTAAACAAAATACTGTTTTATAGTAATAATAAATAAAATCGAAAACGAAATAATCATACATTTCCTTTTTCTCTTAATTTCTCTTTTACAATTTTAAACCTGGAGGCAAAAGTAAAAACGAAATTAACTAGAACAAATTGTTTAGGAACTTCTTCAGTTTTGATTCAATACGGAAAAACCGGTCCAGAGGAGGTGGGGGGGGGGGGGTCGAAACGTTTGGGCAGTGAGAACGTGATTGTACGTCATACATCCTATAATTTCTTTATTTCCCTACAAATTATATATTTTTTCGTATTCTCTTAACCTACTAAGATGAATGAAGATGAGTAGAAAATTGAAATACGAGTGATGATTCGTTATTTGTAAATATATACGGTTTGCTTTCGTGTATTTGTACAGTGGTGCATTTTTTTTATTGATTTTAGATATTAAAATGCAAAATAGATTATTCATCAATGTTTTGGTAATAAAATACGGTCTTAAACTTCCAAAAATATGTATAATTTCTCAAATTTTCAACTAACAAACTTTAGTTTATTATAAAACGATTTTATATTCTCTTGATAAAAACTAAAAAATTTTTATGCAAGAAACTTCTAGCCTCAGAAAAACAAGATTATTCATTATTATTTGAGCTGAGAAAGTGACAAATGTATTAAACAAGAAACTATTCAATTACAAAACTATATTTAAATAAAATAAAATGACAAAAGGGTGAAAAGAACAGTAAATATATAATTGGTAAGTTAATATTGTCATATATTGACTAACTATTTTTTATGGCAATAGTATGTAAAATTTGTGTAAAACTAATGATAATTCCATACTTTTGAATATTCCTTATTTTAGTTAATGAAGTCAACGTCAACTGACATTAATTACGTCACAAATATTCACATAAACGTTTTGGAGGTAAATTGTCCCTTTATTGCATACCAAAATCTATATTGGTGTTTTTATCGTGTACCCTGGTAGATGTTCGGGAACAGGTACAACATTTGAAAGTTTATAATTTCAAAAATGGCACCTTTAATTATTTGCTGCTGACAACGAGGTTTTCCTGGGGGGGGGGGGGTCTGCGGCTCATCCCCTGAGAAAAAGGGAAAAAAAGAAGAGAGAAAACGTACGAAACTATCAGTTATTTGTAAGAATTTTCACTAATAATATGAAAATTTTCCCTAAAATAATCAAATTCTTCGAAAATCGTTTAATGATTCTCAAAAGTTTCATATTGTAAATGCTCAGTTATTTTAAAGACTTTTAGCCTTTAAAAACAAAAAAATTCTTGAGGTTCTGGGACAGATAATTTAAAATATACATAATACAGTACCTTCTTGCTAGCCCCTCCCACCATCAACTCCGGGATGATCCGCGCCTGAAAGTGATAATTATGCCGTATCTAGGAACCCCTGAACTCATTTTTGCCATGGGGGAGGGGGATCACACTTAGAAATAGTAGAAATATGAAACAGTGGAAGACCGTTAGTGAAGCGCCATCATCGGTATTTGGCATGAGCGAAGAAAATTTTGAAAAATTATAATAAAAACTTCGTGTTTTTTGACGATTTTTACTAAGCTTATTTATTTTGATTTTTTTTATTCTTATTAGGCTTTGTGTCATTTTTCTACTATGAAATAAATTAATGTGAAAATCCAGGAGGGGCGACGCTCCGTCTCAAATTTAACAGGCGGGAAGGTGGTTTGCCACCCCCAGCTCCCCCTGAATGCAAATATTATGCATGAGATTGCACACGTAAAATTGAAAATCTGGAATTCGTAAAATGAAATCTAATCTTCTCTTTATTGTATTTTGATATCTTGTACAGCAGTGGTGGCGTCAGACCTTGCCCCGACGGGGGGTCAAGCTTCCCCCACGGAGGGACCAAAGTAGTAACTTCGATATTTTTCTGATGAAATTTAATTTATGGTCGTTGTAATTTTTCATATTTTTCTCCTGTATTGTTTTGCGGGAAAAAATCTATTTATGCCAAATTTGATTAATTTTCTCAATAAGAAAACGTAGTTAGAATAGCTAAAGTCTATAGGCCTAATTTTACTTCGACAATGAAAAGAAAGAAAATACATTATCAATTATATCACTGCGTTGCGTAGATCAATATTTATATCTATGGGGAACATTGATGAATTTAACTTTATCACTTCTGTATCCGTCAAACACAGCCATATAATAAAATAAACTTACTTGTATCATAATTATGCAAGCCTAATATAGCCTATTAGTAAAAATTACGTTTTCCGACGACTTCATTACTCCAGGTTATAAGAAAATAAATTTTCGTAAGTAAACGTAGCCTACTGTACAAATTCAAGTTATATGGAAACTAAAATGCAATGTAGGGAAATTGTATATGCACAGCTAAGGAGAGGCCCGAGCGAAAATTTTACTTTTTTGGAATTTAAATGTCAATCGTATTTCATATGGGATATTTTCAGTACTATATTTTATTCCCCGACGAACTTTTTGGGTTTGCCCCGACGGGGGGTCATAATTATGCCCGCAGACCCCCTCTGGCGCCACCCCTGTTGAACAGGTTTAGAGTAATCTGTAAAGTTTCAGAGTAATCTGTAAAGTTTTAGAGTATAACAAAACGGTAAACTTTAGCATTGACCTTGTTCAAAATAATGTGTAATAAACAATGTAATGATTCATATTTAAAAAAAATAATTAACAGCAGAGTTTTATTTAACTTTTAAAACACACAATATAAAGTCACATAAAAAATAATGATGAGACGAGAAAATCTTTTATTGTTGACAGTTAACAAATATTCTACCACCTTAACAATCCCCTCAAACATTACAAGAATTTTATTAATATTTTGATATTATTTTGATAGTTACATCCGAAATGATTCGATACTAGTTATTTGCGGGCAATCATTGTCTTGATCAAGGGATGACTCATTTCGAAATCAGTGTACAACTTTTCAGAAATCTCACAATAATATTCTTTTTTTATTAATTCTCGGCGAATCTTGAGAAATTTTTGAAAATCTCAAGAAATTGTTAGAATGTTTTAAATATCGTCAGGAAATATGTACAATCATAAAAAATCTTGAGACACTATAGAAAGCGATGATAACTAACGGAAAGCGGTGAGAAGTCATAAATATTTTATATGGGATGAAATAAACTCTGTGTTACAGTGAATTCTCGTTTTTTAAATCACATAGGTGTAAAGAAATTACTATTAACGGATTAGAGAAATACATTATATAGTATTACAAAACAAAATCACCCACAGTTTCTATATAGAAACTGTCAACGAACTTATTTAACGACTTACCGTCATGATTATTGCCTATTGTTACAGGATGCTAACTCTTAATTACGTATAATTAAAGTCGACCTGTATAACCAACCAATTTTGTAAACTACATTATTATTTTACTTATTAAAAATTCTGTATGTAAAATCTAGTGGTTAAAATTTCAAATAATTATCTCCGTTTATAAATATTACTGTGTAGGTCTGTAAAATAAAACACGACTACAAAGTTTTTCACCAGGTGTTGTTTTTTTAAATAATCATACAATAAAAGGTTTTAGAAATATTTTCATATTCGATCATTTCATTAACTATAAAAACTGACAATCATACATGTAAACGAGAAGTCTACTTGCGTCTTGAACACTACAGCTCACTTTTGTTGTTATTTTGCTTCCCTAATGCTAGCATTACTGCACTTAGTGCGGTATCTGGCCTTCTCTAGTACTTTAATAACCAACATAATTATAGTTATTTGGACAATTTCGTAGATATTATAATAATTTTGAATAATATTTGGAAGTAATGTCCTCCGCAAAAGTAATGTACACAGAAATTGACTTCTATAAATACCACAGGAGTTAGTGAAAATTTCGCTTCTATTGAGTTTCTTTTATTATTTCAAAGTAATTTTTCTAATGTTAGGAGATCAGTTAACAGGTTTCCTCACTATTCTCACAAACCTGTAGAAATAGACCTACTATAAGTATTTTTTATATATATAAAACTGTACTTATTTAAAGTAATAATGTATTATTTAATTTTCTGTTACTGATTCAGAAAATTCAGGGGAAAAATTATATATTATTAAAGAAAAAATAATTATGCTAATTAGGAATTTGAAGTTGTAATGAAAAGTGATGATCAATCGGTTTGATATTAAATACGGATTTGAAATGGCATGTAATTTAGAAATGTCTTTTTAAATGTATAATATAAATGAAATGTGGAGTTTATCCAATATTGAAAAAAATGGCACTAGGTTGTTAATATTTTCTAGAAAAAAATAATTATTTTTTATTTAAAAAAAATGAGTGTTATGGCTTATTCTTCCTGATGTTTTCACTATCATATAGATCGAGCTTTTTAACCTTTTTTATGGAATTTGTTCGAAAATTATATATATCTAACACAACAGGTATCGGCACCTCATGTGGCAGTACTTCTTAGATTTTGAAGACAATAATTGTCTCATTCAAAGTTAATAGACTGATATTCTTATCTTAAACAGATTATAATATTACTTATTATTATATAATAATGAAATTATTCATTTTTAATATTCATTTTTTTATGAACAATAATTATTGCTACAAAAAAAGTGAAAGACGCATAATAATAATGTAAAAATGAGGAAATTAAATAAAAAGAACAGAAATATGGTACTTAATTAATGAAATATTTGAATGAGATAATAATAACCTAATAAGTAAAATGCACAAAATATTATTTCCTTCCATGTACACTAATTACCTCCATTTTGATATTTTTAAATTTTAATGATTCATGGAAATGAGTATTTTCTTTTAAACGTTCAGTAATATCAATAAATGTAAAGAATTCTCACATTTCTGAAGCAGATAAAAATATTGTTCACTTTTCTAATTTAACTTAAACCATTTGTGCAAAAAACCATATTTATGTGGTGTTAAAGGAGTATTTTTTCACATCGGGAATAATCCTTTAAACACACTCAATAGTGAATCTTCTTGGGACCATCTTGTTACTTATTAGAAACTTATTAGAAACAACGTTCAGGAGGTTCGTTTTTATTGTTATAATAAGGCATTTTGATAATGAAAGAACATAGTCGACAATTAACATTTAAAAAAATGTCTTTAAGATGAATTGGTAGATTTATCGCAAAAGAAAAACAAAAACCGTGGAATTTTAAAGTTTTCACTGAATTTTTTTTCTTTAGCTGACGAAAATACTTAAAATTTCTGCTCTTTGAGAACGTAAAAAAATGGGTTTGATGGGATAGTGTACCTTATATATTTTTTCATTTTATATTTCTCTTGGACTACTGGAGAAACTTACAATGGAGAGGTACGGATTCCGGGATTCGTCAAAATGGAACTTTTTAACTGTAAGTTTGAAAATTTTCTACGCTCGTGCCAGCCATAATGGCACTTCATGGACGGGAGGCACTCCTGTTTTTTCTCCGTATTCCCTAAAGTTTTTGTTTGGATCCACGCATGGGAATACTTTTCAAATCAATAAGACAGAATTTTTTTAAAGGGTTTGGGGGGGGGGGGGGATAAAGGGCATTTAAAAAAAATGCGAAATATGCGCAGTTACAAAAATTCCTTAGGAAAGGCTCTGATTACTGAAGTAATAATATCAAAAAGATGGTTAGAAAGATGACGTTCCTTTGTAATGATGAGTTATTATACGACCTGAGTTTAGTTTAAAGGGTTACTTGCAGATAATGAATTGCCGGTTTTCTGTGATTTTCTTGTACCTTATATTATTTAAAAAAAAATCCAAAAAGTTTGACATTTTTTGACCCAACTAATCAAGAGATATTTATTCTGCCTATATAGTCGATTGATTTTCCACAAGGTAGCACAGATCGACCTGCCAATTTCGCTGTCTTTCGAAAATATGCAAATTATTCGATGAAAAACATAATTATATCAGAACACATATCTATTAAGTGGTAACAAATCTGACTTAAAAATAATGCAAATTAATCATTTTATTCATATATAAGCAATTAAGCAGTTGTCTTGTTTTGAGTCACGCTTCCTCTGCTACCTTACTGCTTATTTTCTTGCATTCTCTAAGGTGAATATCTCAACAACCGATGATTTTTGGAAGGTAAGAAAAATAATATGAGTTATTTATATTAAGAAGACTAATAGGCCTATTATGTTATAATATCAGAAAAGTCAGTTTAGCTGCAAGTAATCCTTTAATTTACTTATTGGAAGATTGATATTATTACTAAAGTAATAAGATCAAAAAGTTGGTTAGAAAACTGACGTTCTTTTCTAATGATGAATTATTATTACGAACTGAGTTCAGTTTAAGTGTAATGAAGAAATGGTTGACTTAATTAACTTTTAAATTTTATCGATCACTGTTATAAATAAACAATAATTATTATCACGTAATAGTAAACAAGGGAAGTCCTCAAAGGGGGTGTGTGGGGCGTCAGCCCTCACTGATGAATTTTCAGCTCATGTGTCTGCCCCAAACCCCACCCCCAGAGATGAACCGGGTCACGAACTTGTGACCCGAAGTTGAAGTGACCCGAAATGACTCGGTGACTCAGAGTTACTCACTGGCTAATTTTTTTACTTTTTTGTTGTTTATTGTTATTTTTATGACATATTACACTTAAACCATTATTAATAAGTTAAAAGATGATGTCATAATAATATCTAATCAGTATTCTAACTTAGTTTAGGAATACTTTGCGTCACCGGGTCACTTTGCGTCACAGGGTCACTTTGGGTCATCGGGTCACTTCGGGTCTCGGGTCACCACAGGGGCTGAACCCGTGACCCGGTTCATCTCTGCCCACCCAAAATCAAAAAAGGAATTTATCTGATCAAAATTGTTATTGCCCTAATATAGTTAGTCAAATAACAATAATAGTCGTTCAGGAGTAGAAAACGTGATTCCTAATAACAAAAAATTATTACCATGTTTCATGTTAAAATTTCACTTTTTTCACAAAAATTCTCGATTTTTCTAAAATTAGAAAATAAAAAAAAAGGTTAAACCCACTGATGAATTATTACGCCACAGTTCCGCCCCCCCCCCCCCCCTAAACTGCTGAACTGTTCTAGCGACGTCCGACGTCGCTAACTCCGTTTAACAGGTTAATCAGGCCAAGATGCAAAGCAAATGAAATATCCAATACAACATGAAATTAAAAAAAAAAATTCACCAGGTAATTTATTTCTTACGAAGACATGAAATAATTTTCCTAATAAGAGTTCACTATTATATCTTCTTCCTTCAAATTAATATAGACATTTTCATATAAAGATTTCAATAACCTACGTTTTAAAAATCAATGAATTGTATATAAAATTTTAGTTAGCAAAAGCTAACATCTTTTGGAACGTAGTTTATTGAGAATTTCGAGACAATTATAGTGTCATTACCGAAACGGATAACAGTTACTTACTGTACACAATTATTAAATTATTCCGTTTATAAAGTAACTTATATTAGTTTTGTTAATTTAATAAATTATTGCTATGTAAATGAAATAGCCAAAAGTTATAATATTTTCAATTTGCGAAATGAAATGTGAATAAATTGTAAAAATTACCGACAGGGTATTAATAGTTTAAATGAGCTAATTTAGTATTTCATACGTGAAAAGTCAGAAATATTGTCATATTATATTACTGTTTTCTCGATATTTTTCTATAAATAATTTATCAGCATTGTACCTAGAACTGTTTGTAGTATTTTAAATTAAAGTAATTTCAATTAATCACAAAAGTTCTTCAGCAAAACTTGTGAAATTTGGAGGCAAAAATCGTCTCAATGATTAAACAGGTATTAAAATTAGTACTTATCTTCAATAAAATTATATTATTTATTCCTAAAAAATGAGAATTCACCATTAAATAGGTCTATATTCATAATGCTCAACAATATGCCATCAAAATTATTTTTCATCATACAAACTAGTAATTTTGAATAAATAACCTTTCTATGAATCTAATTAACATCTGAAAATTGCTAAAGATTTGGTCCAGTAATTTTCGAGAAATTAATTTTTGTATTTCGCAAAATCCCTATCTTAAAACATGCCGGGTGATAGATTTGTCCACCAGCATGTGCATGTTATAAGATAGTAATTTAGCCTTTTATAAAAATTAATTTCTTAAAAACTACTCAACCAAATCGTCAGAAATGTACAGAAGTTATTTAGATTCATTAAGACATAATTGTCTCAAAATTACAAATTTCTGTGATTCAAAATAAGAAAGTGCGATGTCTATGTCGACTACCCTTTTTGCAAGTGAAAATTATCAATATTTACACAATCATGCAAATTTTTAATTCATTTTAGTATTCCTATTGTATATTATTATCAATTTTCATTATTAACTTTGTAAAAAAACTGTTTCTTTGTCCTCGAAATAAAATGACCAATATGCCACCTACATTAAAATGAAAACGAAAGTAAAACCAAGGTCATTGCAATAAAAAAAGAAATCAACTGATACAAAAAAAAAAGCATTTCCGCATTTAGAGTGTACTATATGGTAAATAAAAAATAAATAAAGATACCACTTCATATATTAATAAATAAACCAATTAATTGGATTGGTATGTAAACATCAAGAACACTTTCACTATCATTGTGCACTTTTGATTTTATATTTTATTTTTAGATTATTACTGTGCGGAACTTTTTTGAAAGGGGTAATGTAGTAGTTCACTTTTATTGGAGTAAGAATAATACACTTTTTTATGAATGAATGAATGTTGAATTAAAAATAATCATTTGGAATTTTAACAATGACTTTAAAGGGTTACCTGCAGATAATGAATTTTCGGTTTTCTGTGATTCTTTTTATAATATTATTTTTTTGTACCTTATAATATTTTGTTTCATTTATGGATTCACCAATCGTCGAACAACTAAAATTTGAATATTATTAAAGTTTGACTTTTTTACCCAACGGATCAAGAGATATTTCTGTTTATATAGTCGATCGATTTTTCACAAGGTAGCACAAAATGGACCTGCTTAATTTCGTTGCCTTTCGAAAATATGCAAATTATTCGCTGAAAAACATATCAGAACACATAATTATGTATTAACCAGTAGAAAAACTGACTTAAAAATAATACAAATTAATCACTGGTTATATATGCAGTTAATTGGTAGTTGAACTCGCTTAAAATATGTTAAATATCTAACAAAGAAATTCGTATGTCTTTGAGAAATCTTAATTTATTGTGACATCTGAAATCCTCGAAATTGCTGGAATCTCTTCAAAACTTTATGAGACTACGTTGAAAACTTAAGTAATCAAATACGACAGATATATATAATAAATGCATTTCTTGCATAATTGCATAATATTAAGAAAATAATTTGGAGATTATAGGTATTAGGTATAAGTTAAAAAAATTTGAACATGTTATAAAATTTTAAATAATATAAGGTAATGAATAGTAAAACTTTAACTGTTGGGAGTAATAAATTTTAACCTAATTTATCGTATTAAAAAAATTACAAAAATTATAAACGACATTCTGAAATCTTGAAACATTTAGAAATCTTTGAATGACGTCGGTAAATTCTAATTCAATTTCTATTCCAAATTATTTTTTTATTTTGGTAAATTTATCTGTGTATGTCATGTATCGTTTTGTATACTATTTTATCCAAAATTGCCTTTAAAAATAATTCATCTGCTTTAATGGTTAAATGCAAGAGTGGACTGTATAGTGTAAATTTAGCTACTTTGTCATTTTCATCTAGAAAAATAAAGGCATTATTATTATTATATTTATATTATTATTATTTCCGAGACAAAGAAATTCTTATAGTACATGAACCCTCCTACACTCACTTCATAATATGAACGAAACAAAACATTTGTAACTGTTGAGAATAAAATATTTTCACAAAAATCATCACAATATTTTTGTCATTCGAAATGAGGTTAGTAGCGTGAGATTTTATATGAGCATCCATTGAAAAACTTTATATTGTTGTTTACTGTATATAAAATTTATTTTTATTCTTTTTGAATGTCATGATTTAAAAATTAAGTGACTTATGATTGTCATATGGGTTTTCTAAAGCCATTCTTATAATATTATGATGAATTATTTTTTATTGAAATGTATTCTTATATTGTCAATATGCTGTCAATAAAGGGCTGGGCGAGGGCGTTATAGCTTTTATGTATAGAGTTGGGGTAACGCCTTTCAAAGCATATTATTTTGTTGTAATATAAATCATAAAATCGAATTGTGTTATGGCAGCTAGCTAACTTCAATATGAATTGAGTAGGCTGATATGCATCACAAAATTAGTTTTTTTTTTTTTATTTTTTATTAAATTTTACTCGTAATTAATTATAATAAGTCTTGTGGAGAAGGTCAAAGGTCATGTCAACATTTTGTTCCACTTCAAAGATAAAGTTACGTCAGTAGTTTCCATATCACATGGACTAGCTTATATAATTATGTTTCTCTGATTTTTTTTAAAGGGCTATCTGTAGCTAAATTGACTTTTCTGAGAATATAACATAATATTAGTCTTCTTGATATAAATAACTCATATTATTTTTCTTACCTCACAAAAATCACCGGTTGTTGAGATATTCACCTTGGAAAATGCGGTAAAATAAGCTGCAAGGTAGCAAGTATGGCCGAAAACTCTATACTGTCATGTGAATAAAATGATTAATTTATATTATTGTTAAGTCAGATTTGCTACTTCTTCATATAATGTGCTCTGATATGTGTTTTTCAGTGACTAATTTTCATTTATTCGCAAGGTACCGAAGACAAACAGTTCGATTTGTGCTACAAGGTAGAACTTTTTCAACTTCGATAAATATAAATATTTTTTTATCTATTGAGTCAAAAAAGGCAAACTTTTTTTAATGATGTAAGGTACAAGAAAATTACAGAAAACAAGAAATTTACTATCTGCAGGTAACCCTGCAGATCCTGCAGATAGTGATAGATAGTATTAACTTAATATATTATACTCTTACTGAAATTTGAAAATATTCACCACCGTTTCAAAAGTTAAAGGAATGTCAGAAGTTTTACTTTTTTAAATGAAACTTAAATTATAATGCTACTTGTGTCGTCCTACAAAGTGTTGACTGATGAAAAAATATGTATATAATACTTGGATTGTATAAGAAATTGAAAGAATATAGTTGTACATTGACATTTCACAGACTAAACAATTTATAAGATCGCTGCACAAAATGTGTGCTGAAAATTCAGTGACTTACGACTACGATCAGGCAGGTTAGCAGTCAACGAATAAACTTTAATATTTTGAAATAATATAAAATAAACAAAGTTACCATATATTAACAATATCCTCGCTTCGCACTACATGACAGTCCATTTTCTTATTAGATTTTAAATGTAATTTTCTAATATTATTATAAAATGCAAAAAAACTCTGGTGGTAATAATAAAGTATTAGAACATTTAGAAACTTGTAAGGAAAATATAATCGTAAATTTCCACAAAAGGGAAGATTAAAAAATTGCATTATCGAAATATAACTTAATCCACCTTACTGCATTTGTATTACGGGATCATTTCCTGTTGGATATTTATTAATAATCAAATATAAATATCAATAGATTTAAGATCTCAGAAACAGGGAAGAGAGGTGTAACTCACAATATTTTTCATCTGTTAATAATGTTGTAATAAGTTTTAAAGGAGTATTTTTTCACAGCGGCAATAATCTTTTCCAACACACATAAGCCGTTTTACTTTCTTTGCTCTCTATTGTACTCTTTTTCCAAAGAGATCGTTAACCTGTGTTGGAAAAGATTATTCCTGATGTGAAAAAATACTCCTTTAAAATGTGTATGCAGCTGAAATTAATTTTTATTTGTAAGAAAAATATCATAATCCATAACTGTTACAATAAAGTTAATATAATAATATACTACACTGACAATCGACAAAAGGTTGCTGAGCGAGGGGTAAATCACTACTAAAAATTTTGTACACCAGATATCCAAATGGATATCTTTCAACAGATATCCAAA
>JAQIWE010002315.1:0-13484 GCA_034698565.1 Campodea plusiochaeta | reverse complement strand
TAATTTGTATGTACACATGATTTGGTAAATAATAAAAAATATTAAATAAATAATTTTTTTACAAACGGCGCCTCATATAAAGTGCGCTCCCGTTTATGATAAATTTCTGACTACGAAAATTCATTGTTATTGTTATGAAAAGTCAAAAATAATTTTCAAAATATTAGTAAATATCAGTGAAAAGTAGCTAAAATGGGTAGTTTTTTAATGTAAATAATCAAAATTTCGTCTTCGACTTCGCGTTTTTCTAAAACCTGGGACCTTAATATAGTGCGGGCACCGATTCCAAAACGTCTTAATCCGGTCCTGAATGCTACCTTTACTTCTTAGTTATCTTCGGCATGCTGCACTATATAGTTATTTTCACATATAAGTTAAAATATTTAAAAAGCACCGGCGAGGTTATCTTGAACCTGCACTGTTGACTTGCATGGTATCATCGAGGAGGTTGAGGAAAAAATCTCAATCCATCAGTTCTCCTAAGTGTAAATTTAATAGCATAAGTTCTGATGAATTTTTATCGTCACAAAGAAAATCAGGTATTAGCTGTGTGACTGTAAAGAGCAAATTTGCTATTTTTATACCAAACAATATTTTAAAAAATTAACAGAGAAAAATATGTACAACCTGGCCCCAAAAGGTCATAACCACACCACAGTTGCGCTCAAAAATACTTGATCCAATATGCAGTAGTGTGTCTAAACGTTTCGATCATCCAAATTCTATATAAGTATGCAGCTGCTCTCTCCTACTGCGACCGAGAATGTTCATTGCTACAAAAACTGTTCTCCATACAATAAAGTAAGAAGTTACACGTACATTATGTGAAAGCTTGCATTAAATTTCCTTCGGACTTTGTATAAAAAGTAACAACTGAAGTTTTGCAGTGATTATTCTCTTCTATAGTTCGTTTCACTTGCATTATACAGCAGCTTTGTCTTAGCACGACCTGACGTTATATTACTATATAGCAAATGTTTCAATATGTAAAGACAAACGTATCTTCATTATTAAAATTAGTCTTCAATTTAATTGTGTTAAAGATTCAGAAAATATTAGTAAAATAAGGCATCATCCAAATCGAAAGTGGAGTGTAATTCAAGTGAAATAGACAATGCCATAAAATTCTTCTAAAGACACTTCGGCTGAAACAAACGAAGATAAAAATATCATCTATACGTAAAGGACTGCAATTACTGTGTATCCTTTGATGTAGGCAATACAACAGACAATTGAAGCGCTTAGGTTTTATAACAGTACAGGATATTATCCATTATCCTGTGCTGCTATAAAACCTAAGCGCTTCAATTATCTGTTGTATTGCCTACATCACAGGATACACAGTATATTATACTTTCCAATAATGAGTTTCATGTTGCAGCAAAATTGACTTTTATGATATTATAACATAATATAAGTCTTCTTGATATAAATAACTCATATTATTTTTCTTACCTCACAAAAACCATATATCGGTTGTGCAGATATTCACCTTAGAAAATGCAGTAAACTAAGCTATAAGGTAGCGGAGCAAGAGTGGCAAAAAACAAGACAACTGCTGATATATGAATAAAATGATTAATTTGCATTATTTTTAATAAGTAACTTTTGCTACTACTTAATAGATATGTGTTCTGATATGTGTATTTCAGCAAAAAATTTGCATATTTTCGCAAGGTAGCGAAATTAAGCATGTAGATTTGGGCTACCTTGTGGAAAATTTATCGAGTATATAAACATAAATATCTCTTGATCCGTTTGGTCAAAAAATGTCAAACTTTATGTATAAATTCTTTAATAATATACGGTAGAAGACAATCACAGAAAATTGGAAATTCATTATCTACAAGTAACCCTTTAAATAATTTATACCGGTAATAATATTAATTCATTAAAAACTCGCGTAGTGTATAAATAGATTAAATACAGTATTATAATTATATAAAATAGGATAATTTCTTCAAAATGTATTTATTTCCAGTTTTAAAATTTACAAAGAATTTTTTTTTATTATTATCATGTTATTTGCTTCATATCTTTCTTGTGTTTCATCTTGTTTTGCAGGGTAGTATAAGGCCCTTCTGAATTCGCACTGACACGAGCTGAAGTTTTTTACAGCCGGATACGTGACGAATTAGAATAAGTGAAACATAAAAATATATACATAATTACATATTGCTAAATATTCAGTTATTTGCAGTAATCATTTTACAAGATATAGTAATTTTGAAATTAACAATAAGGAAATGAAGACACCTATCGTGTACCCTCACATTCACATTACTCAAGATTTCATAATATAATCTAAATGCATCACCACTCAATACAGTCTTAGTCTTTGCCATTAATATTTATACCAAATGTAATAATAATTATGTTAGATCACAAACATCACTATGTAACACTTTCGTATGTGCAACATTTTATGAACACTATGTAATATTTTATTAACACTATGTGACATTTTATGAACTATTTTATATAGTCAATCTAAAACAATTATTTTGTAGTATACTCGCTCGTCTATAAGCGTTATAATAATCTCTTTTAAATTATAAACTTAATAATCAAAACATGTCAGATAGAGGAGGTTAGTGGAATCACATAATAAATTATTTATCTCTTATAACATCAATAATGCATTTTTCTCTGAATACTGAGTCCTATGCAAAACTGTATTTCAGATTATTTCAGCAAATGTTATATATTTGCATTATTATTTATTTTTGCTAATCATAGTAATATTTCATTAAACATGCATGCCATCAGGGGTGCCGTGAAGGGGTTATTTATCTCATTGGCAAGGTTTTTTGGGGATCTGATTGTTATGTATGAAATATATGTGAAACAGCTGTTTTTCAGTAAATATCCCCCTCCCACAAGCAATGACTGACTTATAATAATATGCGACTTCCCCCCTACAACTAAAACTCGCAATTATGCGTTTGGGCTTCGCCCTCACAATATACTTTATTACGCAGTTTACTGTAGTTTACCTTACTAGCTTTGAACTTTCTTCACCTTCAACTTTGACAAAAATGTGAAATGAAATAGTAATAGTATTTATGAATGTAATATTATGCAAAATGAAATTACATACAGATGGAAATACATACTTTAGCTGAGCAATGTTCAAAAGAAAGTCTCTGAAGCTTGCAGTTATGATAGCTAGTTCATTCATTTTCTCAATGATATAAAAAAATACCATTTGGTAAAGCGAAAGCAGGTATTATTTTCTAAACGTTTGCTAATTTGCTTTAATACTTATTTCTTAGATCATATTCAGTATTCTCAAAGTTTCATTCATAAAAGTTGTTACGTTATGAAATAGGGGGGTCCTTGATGCCAACTTGTATCCCATTACAAAGAGCAGTCCATTGCAACGTCAAAAGTCACCTTGACCATTGCCCTGACTATCAAAAATAAATCCAATTTTCTTTCGGAATGAATGAATGTGCAAATACACGATTCACCGCCAGATGACAATACAGCTACTAGTAAAATTCGTTACTGAGATTTTTCTGCCATCTGCCGGGTAATTTTAAAGATTAGTATCTGACTTTAAATGCCAAATGGCAGAATGGTGGATATAATTATCTATTTCCATAATTTCTAATCAAGGGTTTTAGGGGAGTGGAGTGTGGAGATTGGAGAAGTGAATTTATTTTTTGTGTTTTGGATCCTTCTTATAAAATAAAAATGGTAAGCATTACTAGATATTATAAGGTTGGCAGGTTTCTTCACCTTTCTGTCCTCAGGTTCTGCAAAAATTGGTGTAAGTCAATATTTGTGAAGACAAGTGCTGTGTCATTTGTCTCATTTCAGAGCCCATTTAGGTTACATAGTGTTATTAGCAGTCACAATTCCATGATCGGGTAGTCATTCCTAGATGTTTTGGGTTTACTTTGGTATTCCGGAACATTATCTGTTTTGCGGTGAGGCGCGTTCGTAAAGTTCAGGTATTTCAGCTTGCAGTGTCATCTATTCTTCGACTGCTCGCGGCGTTGCCTTTGGCACGCCGCTCGTTCGCGGCCCTCAGCAAGCTCGGGGCTGGCGGTGGCAGTCACGGTCGCTTCGCTTCCACTGCCCCTCGCCTAATAATTATAATCACCAGGCAAGGGTAACATACCGGGCAAAGTAACAAAAGTTCGAAGTTTCGAATGCGCCCTTACATTAATGTGTCGTCTGTGAATCTGAGAAAATATGGTGGGAATGCTTCTGTTAAAAGTGTTTTTAGGCGTTTTTAGTGATTTTTGAAGAACTTTTCGAGGTGGTATGTAGACATATTAATAAAAGAAAACTTTGTAAAATTTCATATCGATTTGACGTCTCTTTTTAGGTTTCCGGAATACGAAAGTATAGCCGATATTGGCGTTAGGTAGGTCCGCCACGAGCAGTTTCGCTGTTCTTGATTGACTACCTGGCTCTGGGCAAAGTTTCCCGCAGATATGGTATGGGGATACTTTAGTATCTTAGCAGTATGATTTCCCAATAATGGAAAAAGATGTAGAGCTAAGAATGCACATGTCTAATGACTGAGAGGGGGTAGCACTAATTGTTGGAAATTAAAAGTGCCGGAAAAGTCTGAAATTTTGTCAAGGGTGTTCAAAATAAAAAGCGAGATAATTTTCAAATATTATCACTATTTGGGAGGAGAAAAAAGGCATATAAGGATAGTTTCAGTGTTTAAAAAAGTGCAAATTGGTGCGCATTGGTAACAGAACACGCCTATTTGTCAACAAGTGAAAATGGGTGGTTGCCATTTTTGGCAACCAAAGCTGTAAAATTTATTTTGTCATTTTTAAATTTCATCAATGGTCCAAAAATGTTGTATGATATACCATTGGAATCGTCTCTTTCAGCACTGTAAAATGGTTATTTCAGATTGAAAATAAGATTTCATGTTAAGAAATTGTGGTCAAAAACGTAAAAATTAAAAGAGATATTTATTGTCCATTTCAACTTTTCTGGAGTTATTAACTATCGGTATCATATCATTATTTGTAACTGACTGTATACTAGCTCTACTTCAATGTAATTAATAATTTACAGTACCTATTTACAACCTACTAATATCTCTCCTACAGCTTCTTATTTACACCATTTCTGAGTCTGATCTCGCCTCTCTTTCCTGACTGCAAGTGGAAATCAATATTATAGCCTATTTTTTTTTGATGTGCTCGAAACTGTTATTTTTTATTTTTTTTTTCTTGACAGGCAATTATAAGTAAAGTAAGTAATGAATTCAAACTTTTTTTGTGCTAAAAATTGTTTGTTTATGATACACTTTTATCTCCAAATAAAAAGAAATTAGTAGAATGCTTCCTAGGAGATACCTCATTTCCCAAGCACAGCCGTTATTTTTAAGAACAATAACTTTTAACTTCTTTTGTATTCATGACTACAGAGCTAATAGGCTACATCTATAGGAAAAAAAACATGCAGGCTATTGCCTATGTTGTTTTAGCAGGAATCTGTCACCGGATGGCAACACTGCCTTGACATCTACTGAGTAACTTTGTGACTATGTGTAGGTGTTATCTGATGTTAATTTACAAAGTTTGCTGTACCACTCACTAGGATGCCACATGCCTCTTGTCCAGTGTTGCATACAGAGCCACAATTCCAAGTGGCGACTGGTTCCGTAACTGAAATAGTGATACACAAAGGATAGGGAAAATAAGATGGGATATATTGTTTCTCTAGTTGCAATAACTCAGTGTTGTGGTGTGCTAATACCAAAATTGAATTGAATACTTCTTAAAATCTCGAATATAGAATATTCCAAGATTTACTGTAACATACTAATAGGTCTAACCCTATTTTTTGCATTTTTATTATGAAATTTTCACTTCGACAAATTTTCCAACTTTTTATATTTCTCTCTACAAATTAGTCCATCTTTTTTTCCAGAAGTAAAAAAAAGTTCCACTCTCCAAAAATAATTTAAAATGAATGAGTCATTACAGAGTAATAATAGGCTATCCTCAAATAAAATTTTATAATAATAATCTCCAAAATTCTAGAGAGAAAATTGAAATACAAATCTTCCAAATAAAGATAACATATTTGTAGCTATTGCCATGAAATAAATATTTTTAGAGTATTTACACAAACGAAGAATTTTTCGTATACCATTAACGTAAATGTAATATATTTCATTATCATATTGATGCACACAAAGAAATATTTTGATAATATTGATGCACATGAATTATATTTCACTGCGAGAATGACGCGAACATAATATTTCTTTCAAGAAAATGAAATTTTGCTGTTGCTTTTGTTGAATAACGAGAGAAGTAAACATCCTACAGAAAAATTAAATCTATCGTTGAATTGTATACAATGAAATGCTTTCAAAAATGTATAACATTGCATAGCTCGTTGATGAAAAATGTCTTCAAATCTGATTGAAACAAAGAAAATCTGACTTGAAACAAGAAAGTTCAAAAAGTGATGTTTTTCCTATCTTATAACACACGCAGTGATAAAAGTTTCACCTGTGTTAAATGATAGGAAAAAAGTCAGTCTCAAAAATTCTTTAGTGCAAAAACTAAGTTTAACGGAATACCGGTATGGATTTTTCTGAAATTTGCAGGTGTGTTTTATAATATATGATTGACGTCTAAAATACTGAATTTGAAAAGCAGTAGTTCAAAATTGATGTACACATTATGGGTAGTTTCATTTTTCTGTTCAATTAGTCTTAGGTATTCACTTTTGGTAACCTTAGAAATTTTAGGTTATAAATATATAAGCTTATAAATGTAATTATATTTTTTTCAGAGCTTCACATTTTGTGTGCAGTTAATCTATACGAGAAGAAAATGAGTGATCAGAATTCTCCAACTGGTAATTTCAGTGTAAGTAAAGTATTAATCAGTTATCTAAAAAAATTGGATGGAACTACTAATAAAATGTCAAATGAAAATTATAAATAAGATATTGATTACTGAATGCTTTCACTTTTCAGTAACTTTGAATGAGATGTTTAGCTGCAACTAACTGTAAAAGAGAAAGTTTGTTAGCAGATTTTAAAAATTGAAAGCGTAAGCCTAATGCATGTGACTGTTGCTTGTTTAAGTTCATAACTTATTTTCCTTTATAAAATTAGTAATACTGTAGAGCATGGTTTATTTGAGTACTGTAAAATTCCATTTTTGATATTATGAATAACAGATTTAGTGTGAATTTTCTTATTTATTTCATGTTCTACTCATAATCTGAGCTTTACCATTATTTGATGTTCCACACATAATCTGAGCTATACTATGGTAATTAATTTTACTCTTGGCCTGTTTCCAAGATGCATAATAAATTCTGCTACATCTATTAGTATTTTTGAATATTCTTATAAAGTTTATGACATTTCCAGATTTAGGCTCTATGTTTGAAATGTTCACATTCTGTGTGACATTTTATTTGACTGCAGTATATAGTCTACATTTTAGTAGAAAGGTACTGAAAATTAATTAACCATTTCTATTTTAGCATGCAGCCTATCATACACTTTGAAAGTAGCCGTAACAGTATTTATAAACAATCTATATGAATGTTTTATATATTTTTTGTTTCTTATAATTTCCAGTCTGAAAACGAAGAATCACAAGGAAGTGATTATTCGAGATGTGGAATGTCAACTAGTAGACCTAGTGTTATACAAAGTTCAAGAGGCAGAAATGAACAAGCATCTGTCACTTCAGCAGCCAGTAGTACAGGAAGACATGTTGACCCCCGGGTATCTAGGTATGTTGACCCCTGGGTATCTAGGTATGTTGACCCTCGGGTATCTAGGTATACGGCCTAGCTCATTAACACCGTGTTAAAATATAATAGTACTGCAAACTGTTAAATAGTTTGAGGCGAGGGGTGAACCACTGTTAAAAAAATTTGTACATTGGTGTTCAGTGTTCATTGGTATTTAGTGGTGTTCACGGTGTTCAGGCGGTATTCAAGATGTGTACACCGATGTTCACGAATGGCTCGCCCCTCTGTTTGAGGTTGCTTTGAAAAATCATTTGAATGAAAGTAGATTACTGAAAATTTTAGCTTATTAGATTGATTTACTACAATTACATTATACATGCTCTATGACTTCCCACCAAATTTTCTAGTATTTCTTCAGGCAGTATTTTCAACCAACAGTTGAAATAGAAATGTTTAAAGTTAGGAAATGGACGAGGCAGCATTACTTCAAAAGCTACAGTTTAACAGTAAAATTGAATTTAAAATATTAGGCCTAATTGGTTTAGTTTAAAGTTAACATTAGTAAGCATTTTATACTAAATAATTAATGTAGGCCTATGATAAACATATTTGTACTACAGATGTTTAAAATTTTCACATATCCTGAGATTACTTTTCCATCTCACAAAACTTAATATTCATTCAAATGTGGTTTAAATCCAGTTAACAAGGCCAAAATAGATATCCCTATAGCATAGTTACTAAAATTTGGGAAACATGAAACGATACTGTTAACATTTTGTACCAAAGTGACAAAATTGAAAATTACTATGCTAGTATTTTTAGGTACTTGGCACACATTAGATTGTCTACAGGTTGGCACAAGGAATGACATCAACTTTCAAAATGTAATTTCCCACAAACTATAACAGATATATAACGAAAACAGTTCTAACCCAGATGAAAGTTTATACGTGATTCTCTATCCGTGAACTTAACTAGTAGGCTACTGTTAGTTTTTGTTTCAAGACCTACGAGTTATAGTTTAGGCGAAATTGTATTTTGAAGGTTGGTGACATTGTTTTGGGTCATGAGATCAGTGAAATTAACACAGCCAATTTAGAAGATGAAATATTACTAATTCTGAAACTATCTGTATTCTATTCTGAAATCAATTAGTCACATGCTACCAGTACTAATGATTACGAAAATACAGTTTTTTTTTGTAATTTACTCGTTTATCTCTTATAGTATTCGAATCGTTCGGAGTGCACGTTCTGTATTTGCTGAAAATGAAGATGAGTCTAACAGCAGTACTACTGCTATCCCAAGTAAGTAGAGAAGTATCATGTTAATTAACATAGTCCAGGCATATTCAGATAATTAGGTGTACAATACCCTTACATGATAGTTTCGTTTGTGATTGAAGACATATTTAAAAAATGATTTTCTCATAATTTTCAATTGTAATCCATTTTTATTCCAGTGCATAATTTTTCTAATATATCTGTCATATGTCTTTTTCTTGTTGATTAGTTGACAAATGATCTTAGGCAGTAAAAAATTGTTGTATCGTCAGAATAACTCATCCTTAGGTATGTGAAGTGTTCATACTTTAATTTTAAAATACCTGCTGGGCTTATAAATTCATCATTTTCATGTTAAAATGTGGAAATTTTGCATTTGTAGGCCTCTATATAACTAATCAAAATATGTAACATAAAGCTGAAATGACTACACAATAAATTGGTTAAATGATACCTGTTCATTATACTCAAAATCTCAGTCAGGTTTAGTACACTAAGTAAGATAATTATTGTTGTTAAATATTTACAAATTTTCATCTACAATATGTACATTGTAGCACAAATTCACATCTTAGGTAATAGCAGTATTAGTTAATTCTAGAAAACACAGATAATTATAATACTTTAATGTAGCCTAGTCAACGCTAGAAAAAATGTGTAATATATTGAACAGTTGAGATGTATGGTACAAGCCGTACTACTTAAAATAAAAAGTGCTGAAGTTTATTATAAGTGGGATGTAGCTATAAGAAGGTTTTAGTATCAGCAATTTAAGAGTCTTCCACCTGAATTTGAAATTCAGAGCAGCCAAAATTTGAAATTTTGGTTATTCTGCAAGTATGGTCGAAAATCGATATTTTAATTTTGCGTTTCATTCTTTATAATAATGTTCAACTATTTGGAAAAACCGGCCAATTAAGAAACAAAATGGCCGCTTGTAGAGGCCAAAAGTTCAATTGGTTTATTGCTTATTATAATTAAACAAATAATAGCAGCTTAAAAGTAAATACCATTTTGGATTATATATGTAAAACAACATTCTTCTATCTTTTCACAAAGTTATTATAACATATCATGTCAATTATTAAAAATCTCCCTCACATTTTTTACTGCAAACCATTTACTAAATATTTTCTTTTATTCTCAAGTAAAAATCTGGAAAGATATAAGAATAAAAAACTTCACTCCAAATCTAACGATACCAAACACTGCACAATTGCTTAAAAAGAAGTACCGTTAAAAATACTGGATTTAACATGGGATTCCCTATCCCGGAACTCCCTTTGGATTTTGGGTGCAGGAGCCTTAATATAATAAATTATTTCAATTTACAATGTAACTTTTATTATTGAAAAGGTAGTTTTCTAAACTTACTAAGCTATAAAATGTTTTTTACTTTACCAATTATATGTAACCGCATCTATGGAAAGGTCCCGATCGGGTGGTATGGAGTTATTGGTTGTGGGCAAAACTAGGAAATGAAAGGATTAAAATGAGACAAAAATCAAGTCTCTAGGTCAACTATAGTCATTTTTATAACACTTTGATACTCTTAATTTTGATTAACGTTGACCTTCTTGAAAGTACACTTAATGTTTGAAGTTAGTCAAGTTACGCTCCTGAGGATTTTTTTGCATTCCTTAGGCACAAAGAAAACATTTTACTGAGAGAACTATAAAAAATACTGTTATTTTAATTAATCAGGCTAAGTCTCCATTTAATTTAAAATGTTAATTTCCTATAATAAAGCAAAAAGGTTCCAATTGATCGAAAAGCCTGTACATAAGAAGATTTCATACTGTAATTCCTTTATAAGGAAGAGTTTATCAATCACCAGCAATATTATTGTTCAGATGCCCATAAATTATACTCCTACTTTCAGCAAATATAGATTATAATGAGCCATAGTAACCTTCTGTATTTCCCATTTTAACTTCAGCACACATGTAACTATGATCAGGCATAACATTTTCTATTATGTTTTTTTTAAACTTGTTTTTAGGTTCTTTTTATGCTCCACTTCTAGTGAAGGTACACTGAAAGCTTCTGCCATCTGTTTGCTGACCTTGGCAGACACTATAACACTGCAAAGGTCAATGTTAAGCTCCTCAGTGTGACCGATCGGGACTATTTTCTCTAATGAAAAATTTACAAATTGTGAAGCCAAAGTTCAACATTATGCAATTTGAATGCATAGAACAAATCTCAAAGCATAAATTTATTAGATTGTGACAGTGAATGCAAATTTGAGGTTTTCTCACAAAAGCATGTTTTTCTCAAAACTTGGAACCGACTGGTTCAGACCTTTTGATAGATCTGGTCACATGTATAACTCTTATAATTCTTCACAAAATATTTTAATTTGATTTTGTAACTTTTTTTTTCCACATACCTATAATTAAATTATCTATGTTAACAAATATGGTTTAGCCTATAAGATAAGTTAAAATAAAGTAATTCTGATTTTTCATAACATAATTATTTTATCATTCCAGAAGCTGAGTATCGAGTAATCAAGAGTGGTAGTCAAACTCCTAATGTAGGAATTTCATCTAACAATAGAAATGAACTAAATAATGATTTAGCTGCCAGTGAAGGAAGAGTTGAAGTGAGGGAGAGGGAAAGAGCTGAAAGGGAAAGGATGAGAGCTGAAGGGGAGAGGGTAAGAGTAGAAGTGGAGAGGGGAAGAGCTGCAAGGGAGAGGATGAGAACTGAAGGGGAGAGGATGAGAACTGAAGGAGACAGGGTAAGAGCTGCAAGGGAGTGGATAAGAGGTGAAGGGGAGAGGATGAGAACTGAAGGGAAGAAGATAAGAGTTGAAGTGGTGGAGAGGGCAAGAGCAGAAGTGGAGAGGACAGGAGCTGAAGGGGAGAGGAAAAATCATATGGATGCTGAAAGGTCAGAGAAATAACAGGGTTCAAATTACTGTTTAGAACATATGGGTGATTCTCACAATAAGGTATATTTTGAGGTAATATTTATTGTAAAATAAAGTGTAAAATTTCGAACATATTTTTCTATCCAATTTTCTACCTCTTCACACTGTAGGACATCTGTAGTTAGTATTTTAACTGAGAAATAGTGAATTCTTACCAACGATTTTGAAATGCAACCAAATATTGTTACACTTTTTCTATGAGCTGTCATTCCCATCACCCTCATGTTTATTGTAATATTTTCTTGTAAGAACTGTTAATTTAGTAAGTTTCATTGTTTTCTAACAGTATAAATGTTACTTGTTCCCTATGACAGAGCATAACTCACTATATACTTCCCGATTAGAAAAAATTAACACGAGACACAATGACAAAAATAAGAAACTAATATTTTAGAAACATATAACTTGATCAGAGCTTAATATTTCCATTGTTTGAGAGGTTAGCTGTTCATAATTGACAATAAAGGTATAAATTTTAGAAGAAGTAATGTCTAGGGTTCATAAATTGTGAAATAGTGTGTTATCAGCTGGTAAAGGTTGAAATTGTAGCAAACAGCAACAATGATGGGAATGATTCAGCGTGATGGAAATGATGTCATGCAAATTTGAGTGATAAAATCATGGGAATGTGACAAAAACTTATGAAATCATCATATGAAAATTTGGTCAGCAATAATTGAAATCAAATTATGTCAGTTAGATGTTTTTAGAACTGAGAGAAAAGTTTTACTTACTCTTATTATCCATTACTTCCTTCTACACTTATTTTACTCTCAAACTGTAGTTTTTCATAATTATTTGCATTATTGTGCCCAGAAGTATACAGTATGTAATTGTATATTACATCGTTGAAAAGCTAAGAAAAATACGCATTAATCACTGCTAACCACTTTCGATTCCGTTATGATTTACTTAAGCTACGTAAGTTTGAAATCCTATCAAGATTATGTATTTGGTAGTGATGACGTTTCACTTATTGACGTGGCCCAATAAGAACGTGTTTCGTAGTGATGACGTTTCACTGGCGTGTCATTATCGAATGTGCTGGCATGTCACTAACGAATGCGCTGATGTGGCACTAACTACTATTACGTAAATATAGTGTACCTTTCATCGGAGGAGATATTTGTGAGATGAGTACTGTTTTACAAATACCATTAATTGTCATTCCCCGTACGCCGTTTCCACTTAAAATGCATGGGTGATCGACAGTTATCATTAAAAAAATTATATTAATTCGAAAATATCTTTATTAAACATCGTAATTTATAAATATATCTTGTTACATATAAAAAAGAAAATAGTATTTGCATAAGAGCGAAAGGTTTCCTTACAATCAGTCCCCGAACACAAAATGTACGAAAATGACGCGTTCAGTCAATGATATTTATTGGTTTTTTAGTGTCGGTTCGTTATTTTTCGTTTAAAATTTTTGTTTTAAAAGTAAATTAGCATCAAGTACAATCAAGTGTGTGATAGTAAACAACTTTATTCATGTAGCACAATTTATAAAACAGCACTGCAGTGAATGGGAATGACGGAAAACAGAA
>JAQIWE010002314.1:0-13485 GCA_034698565.1 Campodea plusiochaeta | reverse complement strand
TGTCTCTACAGGCGGCCATTTTGTTTATTAATCGGGGGATTTTTCACAAATATATTTGAATATTATCATAACGAATGAAATCCAAAATAAAAAATAACGATTTGCGACCTTACCTGGTGAGTAATACAAATTTCGGCCTCCTCTCTGAATTTTAATTTTTAATTAAAATTTTAATTTTAGGTGGAGGGCTCTTTGAACATGCTGATATTTATGAATATTATAAACAGAGTGTTGAAAGTCAAATGCGTAAATGCCAACAGCTCTCTCCCACGAGGATTTGTGGTTCAACCTACCATATTCTAGAGCATTTTCATAAAAGAAGCATAAATATGTTTTTAGAAGAAGTAGGTCTGCCACGCCTAAATCATGAAAATTTATGTCACACCATGACATTCGTGAGATATTTACACTTTCCGTTCCTCAGAGAGTTAGATATAAAGTTTGCAGGATTATGGTTTTAAGTCCAGTGGAGTAAATTTGGAAATTTTCATGTAGGTGTGGCTGCTTTCTTTATGAATAATTTGCTTAATTGAAGTTGAACATTATAGTTAGAATACTGGAAATGTCGAGCTTGGCAGCCTCGTTTCTAAAAATATTCGTCTGTAAAAGGATATATATAATTCTATCAGTTTAATCATATTAATTAAGGGAAATTTTAGTTATACGTTTAGACTAAACAATTGGAACTTGTAAGATATAGTTTTCTATTTCTCTATTGCAGTCTGTATTGTTTCAGAAGTTTTCCTGAGATTAGAATAAGCTGTTTTGATAAAGTTTCTAACAAGTCTGTTCTAGTGAGCAATGAAAAATCGATAAAAACTGATTTCTTAATGGCTGTTGAAAGTTTTACTTTGAAGCTAAATTATGAGAAATCTCAATAAGGGGAGAATCAGTATTTTTTTTTCTAAAGAGGCAAACTAAAGATCGTGTAAATGTAAAAACTTTTCCTGACAGCTCAAACGAATATATATTACCAGAATCTATGGATTTATAATGCCAATATAAAGTTTTAATTAATTAAGAAAATCATTTTACTGTACCATATTATTCATAAAGACCTACTGGATACAATATCCTACATAATTTTTGAAAAGTACCTCCGTCAAACTTCAAATGTGTCCTAACATATACGGGAAGTTCTGTTCACGGGTTGCATGCATTCTATATGTTGGAAATATGTAATACTGAGGAACACAAATTGCATATTTTAGAGGAAACTGTCATGCATGTCTAGTTCTGCCATTCTCTCACATTGATTTCTACGTATAGAAATACCCAACCTCCAAAAGCAAACAGAAATATTCACAGGGAAAGAGAGAAAGATTTTACTCTCAAGCTCAACGTGTTTTGAATGTATTGACCACTTATTAACCACTCAGCAAAGATTGAGCTACTTTGTGTGTAGCTTGCAGTTCCTTTTATTATTTCCTGTTTCCACAAACCTTATAAAAGTCAAATGATGATCTGGTTTATCGGTGAAAATGAAGACAGTTCATTTTATTTTAAATTTAAGATGCAATTTCGGTCGCCAAAAAAGAAACAAAAACCTTTAGCATTTATTTAGAGTGTATTTCAATTATCCGACAGAGCACTCTTAAGATCCGTCCACTCCATCAAATTTGGTGGAGTAGACGGAGTACTGATTGTATTCTGTAATGACTGCATCCAGTGCTCAACAGCTATATATTTATCAGGAATTGAATGATATTTTGAATGTGAGTGCTTATTTATGTTATATTGTTATCTTAGGTAGTTTAAAGTGTTATTGTGATTAAATTAGCTTGTAATTTTGATTAGTCAGGTTATAAAAGTGATGAGAATACCCGCAATACAGCATTTCACACAGAAAATAAGGTTCAATCAAAGTTGAATGTTGTTTTTAGTGCAAAAAAGTTGTTCCAAACAATGAGTTCTCTGACTGCTCTAAGGAGTGCTCCATGACGTATTGCTCTTGCTCTAAACATTTATGATTGGAATTCGCTATTAGAAAACTAATAATTCGAATAGATGTTTCCTTATTCTTTTTAGAATTATCTTCTTTTACTTTTTTTTAACACCACAAAGTTTTTCTAAGTCTACATACTTTCCAAAAGAACAATTTTTTCAACAATCTTCAAATAATTCAGCAACATGAGACAGACTTTCGTCTTAGCTTTGAAATCTCGATGAAGAAACTTTTTGTTTTAATGTAATGTGTATGATGCAAAAGAAAGGACTGATTAAATGCTACAGTAAAGTGAATGGTTTGAAATGTACATTAATACAGTTCAGCATCATAATGTTGATGAATTATTAAATTTGTGTTGAACGCAATATGTGACCAGCTTGGAGCACTTATATTGTTCAGTGACTTCAAACATGGTTTCTGTAATGTTTTATGTAAAGTGCTCCATTAATGTGTAATCTAATATTATGATAAATTAATAAATATTCCGCAGTATTTGTAAACATAGTCGCATTTAAAATGTACCATATAAATATAATTGCAATACCATTGTCTCATTATAAAATAATATTAGTGCTGTAGTATTACTGTACTACTTTTGCGATTTTGTGGGTTGTCATTTGAAAACCCATAACTAAATCCATACCTGCTGTAATGAGTCCCATAAATTCGTAAAATGCATGTCCTTTGCGTATGAGGCAGCTATCCTTTGCCTCAATGCCGGTCTAAGTTCACTTCCTGCCCTCCCTAGGCGGAAGACAAACACTAGGCCCAATAGGAGATCGCCACATAGTAGGGCTGCTAAGATTAACCAATAGGCGTGGAGGAAGCGCTCGTTCAGACGAAGGGCACCAACACAACCAATCACCTAATGGAAAATAATTTATTAAATGTAATGTTCAGGAAATTTTACCAGAATTTACAAATAACAATTATCATAATAAAATCACGCATACATTTGTAATCTTTATGAACTGGTTCAATTACGAAAAGTTTTAGCGTACTAAACTGATGTAATTCAGGGGGCTATAGAAACTCAAAATCGTTTCTGTCCAATAGAAACCTTTATAATTGTGTAAAATATTCATAAGATTTCAATATTTCATTCTGGCAAGTAACACTTTGGCATGGTAGATACGTCCAGTGACTAAGCAGTTTGACATGCTTCGGTTTTTTGAGAATTAGAATTTGCCCTCTTGTGGTAAAAATATGCGATGTTGAAATGACAGAATGATAAATCCATCGTGTTGAGTTCATTTTTCTACTGCATGTACTGTATATATATGCAATTGAGTAAACTGATGGTAAGCACTTCAGTGCAATTTTAGTCTGCTGCGAACTTGAGTTCTTATTTAAAACTTTTTCTTTTGTTCATGAATCTTATTAGGCCTACCAGGAAATTTTGAAAGTGACCTATGTATACTCTACACTTTGTATTTACTATTAAAGTATACTTTCTTTCCATAGACTTCTTGTATTACCCCGTGTCCCCGTCCATATTTTATTTCTCATTTCCGTAATGAAAAGTCATTACCCTATATCGTAGGACAAACACATCTTTATATGACGTCATAATTGCGAGTATTCTGCGAATATTCTGTATAACCTCTTGTAACAATTAAGGTTGTTCCGGTTGTGTAAGGAGTATAGTATGTTTAAGAATGATCAATTATGAAAAGGTCTAACGGTTTCTGCTTAATTTTGACTGTATGTATACAGCAGCAGGTATATGTATAATAGTACTAGTATGGTTTCTAAGTATAACGTGGGTGGTTTTGGTTTGTGGATATTGAGGTAATATTTCGAATACTTGGAAATAAGGAGATTATATTGAAATGAATGTTATGCTTGCTGAAGGAATATTATGCTTGCTGATAAAACAAACAACAATACGCACTTTATTTCCATAATGTCCTTGTTTTATACAGTATCATTGTACAGTAATAATTTCTCCACGAAATACCATTTCGGTTGATTTATTTAGTGTTGGAAAAGGCGAATTGGATATTGTCAAAAAATATAAATAGTCTATACGGTGAAAACAAATATACGTTAGTTTAATGTTACAGAACGAGAAAGTGGATTAACTCATTTCAGCATGGTGTAGGCATTCTATTTTTTTATCACTTGAGGATCTTTCTTTGCAAAGAATAACAATTGAATATGTTAGTATAGAAAGAAGTTGACAACCACCTCAGAATACGAAAAATCGCCAATAAACTACCGTATACAGGGTGGCCCAAAAGTATTGGTCCTATTTTCAAGCAGCTACAACTCAAAAACCGTTTGACCTAGATCCTGTATCTAGCACCAAATTAAAGCTCAATTAATTCTCATTCCGGCAACAATGTATGGCTTGTTGGATCAGATACGGCAGATGCGTATAACCAATGGCATTTTACAAAAAAGTACTAAAAATAAAAGTTGTAAAATGAGAAAAATGTTTTTTCTTGGTTTATAGTGGTGTAAAAGTTTTATTTTTGATTGAGAAGTTCAACACGGTGACCTTACATCCTCACAGCGCCCAATAGTTTTCTCTACCTTGAAATTAATATTGAAATCTAATTTTTGATGAAATTTATTCCTAGCAGTATTTTTTTGTCCTTCATATTCAGTTTCTTAAAACACTAACAATGAACAAAACTTTTCTGTTTCTATGCTATTTTCAACCTTTTACAGGGAAAATGTATACATATAAAAGCAAAAATAAACCGTAAAACATATTTGAATTAATTTTATTTGTTCACTTTCACTCATTTTACAACTTTTAATTTTGGTACTTTTTTGTAAATTGGCCATGGTTACAAATCTGTAGTATCTGATCTAACAGCCCATACATTGTAGGAAAGAAAACTGAAAGAGCTTTAATTAGATACAGGTCTCTAGGTCAAATGGTTTTTGACATTTTGAGATATTGCTGCTTGAAAATAGGACCAAATACTTTTTGACCACCCTGTATATCCTAGATGTCATAAAAAGAATAACGAATTCTTTGAACTGCAGCAGATCAGGATTTCACTTTTCGTAAACCAAATTATGATCATGATAATCTCATTCAGCTATACTAATATTTAACTATTAAAGCTCTTTATAAATATAGTTCAAAATATACACCATAAGTCCTTTTACATTGCATAATAATGAAAGTAGACATTAATCTCCAATATCATAATGAAGTTTTATGTTTTAATATCTCTCAATTCCGTGATGCTCTTCACCATATTGTTTATTGTGATTATCATCTGTTCCCACTTGAACGAACAGTATTGAGAGTACTTCATGTCAGAATAATCAGTACTTCACTCAAATATTATTTCCATCATTATGTTATATATATATATATGGTAGATTAAACATACTCGCTTTCGAATAATGAAGACCGCTTTTTCAATTAGATCGGATTAAAAATTACACAGTATTTATAATAAGCTCAAGTGTGTACCTATAGCAGCATATATAAAATAGAATCAAGGATTGGAAAATATATATCCACTTTTGTTAGGATAACTATTAATTTGCGGTATACTCTTTTTCATTTTCAACAGATAATTTTTGAAACAATAATCTTCATTTTATTTTTTCCTTTGTTGTTATTTCATAATGTACAGTACGATTATGCGTATTATAAAAAGCAAACTTCATCTATTTTTGCTCCATGCTTTAGTGTGTTCTATTTGTTAATTTCCATACATTTTCCTTCGCAATTAGTAATTCAACGAAATAATATTTTGAGGTAAAATAATGTTGAAATGCAGTAGTCTTGAACAATATAATTTATTTTTTCTTCCTTCTTTTCCTGGAGAGAATGAAGATCTTTATTGTTTCGGATTTTTCTTATGGACTAGACGGTGAGGTTTAGTGTGGCAAAATCTGTTATACTTCATAATTATCTTATATCTCGATCAGTGGTTTCATGTTTAGTTTTGATGAGAATACAGTTTTAGAAAAGATCTCCGTCGTCCTTGAGGTTTTATAAGGATAACGAGACTAAATTAATAGCATACTTCTTACGTGATAAAACTCGACACATATCTTCATTAACTTTCTGAACAGTTACATTTTACTATTGAAACGTGATAAGAAAATGAATCCATCCTATGTAATTATTATGCCTTCATTAAACTTTAAGATGTCTGGAATTTTGGTTATACAGAAAATGTTCTTCAGCATGCATTGCAAGCGCCTCATAGGACCTTTCATCGACGATTGGGTAGAGTAGACTATAACTGAAATATTTAATCGTGCTGAAATGTTTTAAAAGCTTATTGAATTGTTAAATCCCATTGAAATGGACAGTATTAAGCTCCAGGATCCATATTTTCCAATCAAAATACACTCAAAGGGGATTCTAAATTTCTAATAACTTATATTCTCTAATACTTGTAAATCTGCAAGCAAAGTGTGATTCTAGAAGGTTGGATCGATTTTAATATTGTATAAGCAATCCTAGTTTAAGAATTTACTAGAGTAATAATTAGCATGTAATTGCATGTAATAATTAGCAATTTGTATAAATCACTTCGTTTTACTGTAGATGAAAGTTTATTAGAAAAACAACTTTATTTACAAATTTAAAACTGATTTTAAAGTTATAACATACTCTCGTATTATTTTAAAAATTAATAGATGCAGCTGAAAGATTGGAATAGAGTTTAGCATAATAAAGATTATTCATTATTTTGATGGAATGAAAATATGCCACAACTCCGCTTGTTAATTTATTGCTTTCCTCGACATGTTTCGAAATGTAAAGTATAATACCTCTGCATATCCTTCATAGTAGTAGATTATTCATTAATTTTTATTCTCAGCAAAATACAAGAAAAGACCTACGAGGAATGTAACACATGAAATCACAAAAAATATTTATTTTTCTCTCCTACGTAGTTAAATTGAAATTGGAATTAGAATATTGTGTCAATGCTCATTACTTTATAGAAAAACTACTATTGTCTATTAAAAACGATCATACAAAAAAATTGCAAATAGAGATAGGCCCTATACATCCAAATATTATTTTTGATGCATTACTATTATAAAGTAGTTAAAAAGAATTTCTTTTTAAAAATATATTCAAGTTCTTTTTCTGTCTATCTTATAAACCATGGAAAACTTGTGTGTAGGAAGGATGTCTGTTAATATTTGTATGTCATAATTCGTTAATTTTTTCCTACTATTATTTACTGTTCTAATACGAGCAGCATTATTGTTTGTGAATATGAAACTGACATTTAGTTGAGTGATTGACGTAACATGAACCATGTCATCATCAACACATAATCATGAGTGTTCATGATAATAACTCATACTTTTGGAAGAATTTTTTTCATTCCACGAGGAGATATTTCACATTGTTTGTAATCAGAAACTCTAAACGGGTTGCAGAGTTTGTGTTTGGAATGCAGAATATAATGTTTCTTGATTAGAACGATGATGCTATTTCATGGATAGAGTTAAATTATTTTGCCTCTCAGAAATACAACACGATAATATATGCTTCATAAACTTAATGTACAAACTACAAGTATAATCTCCCAGATTAAAAATGCAGCATATTAGCAGATATCAGCCTGAATCTGTTTATTGCTATCCACTTTTATTAATAGTGTATTACTGTAGTATTTTCACATTTCACATCGTGAAAATGTGGAGACACACAGCTGTCTACTGTAGTATAGGCGTTTTATAATAAATTATTCCAATTTCAACCTATATAATATGATTAGCCATACGCCACTTTTCATGTAGAAAAAAGAGATTTTTGTATACATATTATATTAAATTTATATTATGCATTGAAAGTTACTTTGAACTCGCTCTTCAGATTAACTGGAAATTATGTAGTGGAGGTATATTAGTTATGGCCATGAGTTCACTGTATTATAATTGGTTTTTCAAGGAAGTTGGACATATCTATTTCAAAGTTTCATTAATAACACCAACACTGTATAATACTATCTATAACCTATACCATTGCAGTATCACCTGCTGCGTATACTGCTTTCGAAGAGTAACCCTTGTAGTAAAAAGAGTTTCTGAGAACTACTCTGAAATGAAACCCAAGGGCAAGAGCAAGGCTTTCAATGGTTTCATTACGACAATATTACTTCTGTAGAGTATTTCTAAGAAACTAGATTTTCAGCAACAAAAGAGAAGCTGCTAAAATACTCAAAACTTTCACTTTTCAGCTGCTAATTAACACATTTGGAGTAATTAACACATTTGGAGTCCGTGAAAATCCAATGAATTGGAAGATTTTTTAATAAAATCTTCGAACAGTAATATTACAGAATATTTCAAAACAATCTGATCATGAAGGATGCTTTCTATCATGTTTAATACTCATATTTACTTTGCTAATTGCAGAGTGTATTGTTAAAATAATGACTGCAATGTACAAGGAACGAAGAGAAGTATACCACATGCATCGAGTTGTAATGAAAGGGAAATATTGTGTGAAAATTAAAGTATAGTATTCATGAGCACACACAAGAGTGACTCGGAAATGAAACTGAAAAAGGTCTTCAAAATCGATTTGCTTCTATTTCCGTCTCATCGAAAGTACTAAAAAGAGAAGACTCGCTTTGCACAGCACTAGGGCCTATATCATGAAGAGAAAATTGGTCTAATAGTAATGCTACTGACTAATGGCAAATCGTCATACTGAGATAATGGGAATGAAAATTTGTATGACGTTTATAATTATAAGAATATTACACTTCACACATTTTAGGAAACCAATTTGTAATTTCAAATGAAGGAAAGTTGTAAAACTAAATAGTATCGAAAGGGTTTATCACATGACATTGGCATGTTGTAACTTCTTTAACCGAATACACGTATATTACTTTTAATTCGAAGGAAATTGTTAGTTTTTAAAGCCTGTGAAGGAATGGCAAATTACATCAAAATACTCCCGTAATAACTTATCAATCCATATTGCAATTAGGTCGTCGTAACTGCTGTATATCATAATCAACATATCCTTATTAGTTACAATCTGAACGTACGAAAAAAACTACTAAACTATCACAAAAGTAGAGGTGGAAGAGAAAAGTCGTGGATGGGAGATTTCAGAAAAGGGTTTAAATAGTTCATAAGAATTGTTTAAAAATGCTTTAAGGAACAAGTGGACATGATATTAGCCAACGTCCGGATCGGATAAGGCAGAAGAAGAAAAAAGAAAGATAACTTAACTAATTCACAATGCTATAACGTCGGAACTCCAATTTCCGCTCTATCTTTTAAAAGCTTTGAATGGAAACTCCACCCCCCCCCCTCAGCTCTTTATATAACCGATCAGTCCATATCATAATCCCTTTATATTGTATCATCACAACCACCCCTTAGCATTGTTTACACTGCAGTTGCTGGTAACCCAGAAAAACAAATCCATTTTGAGCAATTTTTCAATTCCGTCTCATTTGCAGCTGTATTACCATAATATTATTGATGACCCTCCTCCGTTAATCGAAGTATACGCCCGCCCAACCGTCGCCATTTTTTACACCTTAACGAACGATTTATTGTCATCGACGTCACTCACTCGTCCTCATGACGGTCGACATTAAAAAAATGAATTAATACAATATAAATGCTGGGCCAAATTGATTTACTTTTATCTGTTGTGGGAAGCAGGGTTCGATTTTTATGAGAGGAGAGATTATGACGTCAGTTCGAATAGTGACGAAGTTTAAATAATATTCAATAACTGAAATTTTAATTATAATTGTTGAAGGTGGTAGTAGAACAATGTGATGAATTACATTTTTAGTTTATTTTCGATAATCTTTTTAGAATATTAATTAGGAAACATCTTTGCTGTGTTGTAAAATAAAATATCTGGGTAACATGCGAATTTTTCACATAAAAGTTTAACTTGACAGAGTATCAAGAAAATCAGTTTTACGTTCGTAAACGTAATTTCCACTCTACTCAATAGAATAACATACATATTTCCAATTTGTAAACTGAATTTAATAGTCAAATAGTGTTAATGTGAAGAATGTTCATAAGTTTTTCTCCATTATTAGTTACGGTAAAATATTTCTGATCTGCAATGTACCATTATACATAGGCTTAGAGTCTTTAACTTGTTTCATTTGAAAGGCTGATCAATTATGCAAGTAATGTAAAAGAAATAACACCCTTGATATACGTATGTTATATATAAGAAACATTCATCATTGTAAAACAATCACTATCCAAATAACGGCAATATTGACAACCAAGAGTGGACCGTTCACATGAATAATGATGTGAAGGTCACTACAGTAATTAATTGTTATAAACTAATAAACACCCAAAGAAGATTGTCACAGTTACGTAAATTTATGAGATAACTAATCAAGAGAAGAGCCAGAATGAAAATTATGTTATTTATCAATGATATCCTATAACCAATACAGTAGCAAGTTGAAGAAGACAACACTGAGATCGCAATGGAAGTAAATATGTACTGACATACATAGTAAATAAATTATTATTAATGACAAAAAATATTCATGCGTCCGGTGGGATTAGATCCCACTAACTAATTGCACTAACGACCTTTGTAGTTTATCATAAAGCTACTAACATATAGGAGAGCATATTGCCAACATTATTATAGTATGAAGAGATAAAAAAAATTAAAATTGACACCAACACATCACCGAAAATATTGATAGATTTTTGGAGATTCAGTATCTTTTCTTTGTAATTCTTGTTAATCAACATATATTGTTTTTTGAAAATGTTTGTATGATAAATTGATAATATAGCAAACGAAACGTCAATCCAGTATTTTATTGTGTTTTGAAGTCGTCTAATCCATAATTTTGAAATGAATTATTACATCACCGAAAATGTTAATTAAATGACGAGTGATAAAGATCGTAATTAATTTTGACCTAAGAAAATGTGTACAAAAAGCATGTTGAGTAAAAGTAAGTTGTAGGCGAAGTTTGTTCTGGTCAGTCTTTGATCAGATGTGTGATTAGCAGGAAGGCCGAATTTCTTTTGATTTCGAACCCTATATAACTATCCTGATGCACTTGAAAGTCAGCATCTTTTCGTGATGGATGGACCGCTAACGACCGAGTTATTAATGGAAGCGTTCCTATTCATAAGAAGTCCGACCTTGAAACTGTCAAGTTGCTTTGCCAAGGATTGAAGTGCCACGGGAAGTGCTGATCATGCACATTGTTGCCTTTTATCTCTCTGATGGTGCTATAGCGGAATAGAGATAGAAGTTCTGTGGTTTTGTCTCGGTGTTATAGTAATGTTCAAACCTATCAATGCTTCAAGAGATAGTCAGGAGAATATATTTAGGGTATCTCTCGCTCTCCTGTTTTTGGTAAATGTCATTTTGTAAAGCAATGGAAAATTTCCTACTAAATGGCTAAAATGTGAGGGATGAAACTAAGATTATATACTTACAGTGTTAGACCCTGACCGTTATTTTTTTTTTCATCTAATATCCTCTAGAATCTTGTTTAAGAGAAAAATGATATATTTTTCAATAATTCATTCTACCAATAAATATTAGTAATTACAATGGAATATTTTATATAACATATGAACATAATTATGATATCTTTATCTGGACGACATTAGCATTAAGAGAAACTTTCTTACCATTGTTAACAGTACAGAGTTCAGCATCAGGACGACTGACAATTACATTTTGTATGTCTGCTGTTATTATTGCTGGTTATTTGTTCTTTCAAATTATTAAAGCTGTAGTAAAAACACAGTAATATTACAAGTAAACATTATCGCTATACAGGATTCGTCTAAAATGGGTAATCACAAACCCCATATAACACTATAATAATATACCCTTACGTAATCGAAATTTAATAGTTTGGATTTCATCTGGTAATTACTGTAGTTACTATTTTCTTCTTGATTTTAATATTTCTTACGCAGTGTAATTATCAATAATTATTCTTCTACACTACTGTTCTTTCTGCAACTGCGTTTACACCTACAATATTCAAGTTCAAGGAAATAAATTGAATTACATGCGTTACATAAAAATAATTGGCAAAGACTATAAAGGTGTTCACAGCTCGTGTTCAGTATAACTTATAGGGTAAAGTAAAATAAATCTGTGGCTTAATTTAATATAAACTGCGTACAGTCCGAAAGCTCCTTACTGATCCAGCAGGCTCCTAACTATACAATAGAACTTTGTATTCTGTAACATATTTTTATTCCAAAGAATGTTGGAACTTACGTCGTTAGTACAAATAATATAAAATATCGAAATCATTTAAGGAACAGTACAAAATTATTTTGAAATATCTCAAGAAGAGACGTTTTTACATACCTCGATTTTTTTTCTTGTCAATATTTAATAAATTGAATCTCACATGTAAAGTGGCCACACAGAATACAGTATAATGAACAATATTTTATCTTTGGGAAATTATAGTAGCACGACCAAACGTATAATATAATCATATCGGATTTTGTGGAGATGGAAATTCTTGGGCTGGATAAGAAGGATTTTAGTTGTGAGCTTTATCACTTTTTATTGAATATCATATTTTCTTATATTTCTATTATATCTTTTCATGTCTATATTAATTGTTATGTTGTGTCCTACCTCTGGCCCTACTGTAGGCTTAACGATCGTAAGCATTACTTTGCTGATGCATTCGTCTCTCTCTACTTCCTCTTAGAAGAGAAAGGAAAATATATCTACATTATGAAATACGGACTGCACATTCACATGCACTGCCCGGATTTATACTGGCATAATAAACAGATAGGAGCGAGAGCGGAATATAACAGACATCGAAATTAAGTTTGGTGTCGGAGCGAGAAGGTCACATTTTTATTATTAGGTGAAAAAATTACATTTATATTATTTGATGGAGAAAAGGTTTTAGTACTTTTCTTTATTCGTTTACAGATATTAAAAATGGTTATGTGAAATTATTTTTCCATGCATCAATTATTTTCTTTGTCATTTTACAACTTATTCTGTTTTTTATATAAAGCTTTCTGTACTTTAAGCATATCTATCTTTAATAAAAAAGAGAAATTATTATCAGAAATCATTTTTATCTCTTTCTGAAAATATCTGAATATATGAAATATTCATCACGATACTTTGACTTAAAACAATTACTGATTAAGGTTTAATAATATAATTCACCTGTTCCAATACACGAAATAAATGTAACGAAGTGTGCAATACCAATTTATCTATTTGAATGCTGAAAAGTCAATTTCCCCCCCTGCCGACTCAGCAGAAAGTACATCATTCCCACACTCATTTTACTTTCTGCACTCACGTCGTCAGTGGCGAAAAGTCAACTTTCGCCACTGACGAGGGAACCTCGCGAGGTGTTTGTCACGGAATTGGTTCAAAATTTTATATGTTCTTCATTGAGGCCCCAAAAGTCACCTAGTAACGTCATTCATCCCACTACTCAAAAATAAGGGAGAAAAAAAATTCCAAAGTTTTCGTACTTCAAAACAGAAAATTCCTTATGGCAAATAACATGGGAAATTAAAGATTTTGAAGGGTCCTCCCTGCAAATTTT
>JAQIWE010002313.1:0-13486 GCA_034698565.1 Campodea plusiochaeta | reverse complement strand
ATGAACGGGGAAAATTCAGGCGGGATTGGGATTTTCTTTACCCCGAATTCGGTATTAAATGAAAATACTCACATCAAAAATCCCGACGGCAATAATTACTGTGAATTATTGGCCGTTCTGCGTGCGCTCGAAGTTATAGAAGAATATGCGATACCGAGTGCTCGAATTTATACTGATTCTCGATTCGTAATTTATTCAGTATACGTGTGGCGTGATAACTGGATTAAAAATGGTTATCTTACGAATAAAAACAAACCCGTAAAATATCAAAAGTTAACCGAAGACATTTTTAAATTATTAAATAAGTTTAATAATAGAGTGGAAATATTATTTGTGAAAGGACATGATAATATTATTGGAAATGAATACGCTGATAATTTAGCAAAAACAAGTGCTGAATTAAAAATTCATGGTCAACCTTTGCCGTTGCAAAGAGAGCGATTACGCCATCGACATCTTACTTCCGTTTCCGCCCTCACTGCGAAGAAGGACGGAATCGCCATTTTGGATAAAACTTATGCAAGTGAAACCACGTCGGAATTTCTTTCAACTGGAATCCATTCGAAAATGGATCGTGCTTCAAAACCGAGTGTCCCTAAAGTATCAACACACGTTCGAGAATGGCAGGAAGTAGCAGAAGACCGCGAAGCCATCAGAAAAAGTGATTTGTCCAGATTGCCAGCTAGATTGGCTAAAAACAGTAAGCGTGAGCTCCTTGAACAATTAGAACGGGAGAAGGAGTTGCGTACGGAAGAAGATAAATCCCAACTTCCCGAATCTATCCGAAAAAGTCCGAAGGCACTCGAGGCATACGGGGCTGCGTGTATACCTGAGAAGGTAGAATTTTTATACCAGAATACGCACGAAGAAGTCTTGTTGTTATTGGGAGTGGGGGAAAACGGAGACATTCAGGCAACTCCGTTGTCTCAGGAAAACAAGGCGAGTCCGTCCAAACCATTTGGCGAAACCGAGAGCGAAAGTTCGGCGGCAATCGAAGTGACCGAGTATGAGAAAGAGATGTACCCCGAGGGAAACCAGGTCGACTACGAACGCTTTCGGAGAATGTACGCTAGCGACAACTTACTCGCGGCGTTGTCAGCCAGTGAGCAGGCTCGGCATGAAATGTTAAACCAAGAATTGCGATACGCAAATGAGAGGAGCCGGCTGATTGCCTGTTTGAAAGAAACGGAAGCTCGGGTGGTCGCGGCCGAAGCCGAGTGGACTCGTGAGAGGCTCGCACACTTCCACGTACGTGAGATAAATCAAGAGCTCGAAAATGCTCTCGAACATTACGTAGAAATGCATCAAGCGGGTCTGATGTAGTCCGCCGCCGAAAAACATCGCCGAAGAAGAAATTAAGCGATCGTTTTTTTTTGTATATATATATTTGTCTTTTTTGCAATTTCTTTTTAGTATTTAGTTTTAATTATTTTTAGTCAAAAATATTTGTATTGTATTCATGTTTGATCTCGTCATTTATCCAGTCTTACAACAGCCATACCTTCCTGAAAAATGTTCAAAAGTAAATATAAATGTTAGTATATTTTATATTTATAAAGTTAAATTTTATAAAAATAATATAGGTAGCTGTTGATGTTTTTGTCATATTTTGTTTGAAAGAAATAATGAGAGAAACATGCGAAAAATAAGAAAAGAGGTTCAAAGAACCCAAAAACCAAAACAAAATCATCTTTAAAAACTTAAATTTCGAATTTAGCGCTCGTTGCGGCCCGAATGAACAAGTATCCTGAAAGGTATGCGATACCTCGAACCAGCGACTCCGAATGGTTGCATCGTTGCAGGATAAAGACGTAAAAGTAGGATTCGTTTTGATGAAGCGGAGATAAAAGCGTGACGATTTGGGATTGTATTTCGAATAGTATTTAGCGAGAAAGATTAGTCTAGATTTTGGAGATGCTTTCGGTAAGGGTCCATCGAGGGACCATGCGATTTGGTGAAGATAGGATAGCAACTGCCGGGGGTCTCAATTAGTAGAACGTAGATGCTGGACAGTATACTGAAATGAGATTTCGTTTGCGCCGATATTAAACCGCCTGAAGAAAAGCGTCCCTTCTTTTGCCGATTTTTCCTCGCCTCGAATAAAAATCGACAAGGTGGATGTAGGGACGCCCGAGACGCCATATTTATATTTAATTCGTAAGAAATCCGAGAATGAACATCCTGACGACGAGATCACCAAAATGTCTGCAATGCAATGTCACTAGCCTAGCCTGAAGGATGAATGTGTTTTCCCGATCTATTTGGAAGTGCAAGGGCATGTAATATTGAAGGAAAAACAGTGAATAAACAGTGCTAAAATCATTTAATGATTTATAATAATTATTTGTGCCACAAACAGTGTGAAAAACAGTGTATTAATCATTTCTTGGTAATTCATGCCAAGGTCAAAATTAGGAAGAGAACAATACCTAACATTGGTTTGAGATCAGTAAAATGTTTTTATTATACACAGTTTATATTGTATGTATTTCAAGGGTTATATATGATAACTATTTTATTTGCAATTTTTATTAAATAACAAAATGTTTTTCAGTAACTTTAAATAGTAATTTACCGATTTATCTTTCTATTGTTACAAATTTTAGGATGTCATTTGAGTATCTTTCTGCCTTTTAGTTTCCCACCTATTTTGTAACTGTATGAAAAATAAATCTCTCTCCTGTTCCGGTTACCATCTTGAATAGTCTGGTGTTTTTATTGGGATGGAAACTGTAACAAAATTCATAAAAACTGCTGTAACTTTATTTTTCAAATTATTATTATTTTTCATATTATTATTATTTTTATTTATTCATATTGTATTACTCTGTTTCTCCTATTATTTCAAAACATTTTATTTTATTTAAAATATTATTCCGATTGCATTTTTACTGAGTGTCTATTTCCACGCCTGCGCACAGCGGCACACTTGTAATTACAACGCATTAAAAAACAGAATGAAAAAGATGGCTGAGTTGTTTTTATTGTATGGATACCTCGTGTGTAACAAATTGGTAATTTATGATGTTTAATGGAAGGATAGGGAGCAAATAGACCAGTAATTCAAGAGAATACGGAACTCAGATTACATGAGAGTTTTATCTAAGGATTCAGAATGGCCAAATGTAGAGAAAACAACGAAATCGTACAGTGGAATCTTCGTATACTTGAGGGAGATTTGAAGTAAGAATTTTGGGTATTTGTGTCTTAAAATTATCATTGGGATATTGTGAGAGTGGGTCATTTTTATATATTTTAAATTTGGAATCCTGGAAATTCTTTATTTACTGCGAATTTGTTACGAGTTACGTAAAAATTCTAATTGTTCAAATGCGAGGTTGTCACGTGTAACACAATTTTAGTCTGAGCGGAAGGAGCTTTATTATTATTGGAGATTATAAAGTTAAAATTAAAAATGTATTTTAAATTAATGTAATTTCTGTTGTACAATTTTGGCGCCCAAAGCGGGGCGAATCCACACCTTTTTAGTGCTTTTTGCGATTTTTTCGTAAGTTTTTCTTCTCGTTTTTGCACATGTTGGCAACGCTGTTCATCTTCATTTAACGTGCTCTCTGATTGGCTGGTCGACGATTTCGTCATATAAGAGCTATGTAAAGAAAGTTTATTTTAAAGATTAGATTTTTAAAAAGAAAAAAAAATTGAAAATGGATGTTAGCACTTTATCAGATAATAATCCTTTCAGGTCGGATATTGTAAATTATTTAGAAACTATAGATGCTGTTAGTGAATCTTCTGACGGTACCAGTTATGTAGATTTAACTGTAAATAATCCTTTTTTGTATGAACCTGTGCATTTAGAGAATGAAAGGATTCCAAATCAATCAACTCCATACCTGCCTAGGCTTACTGCAGGTCTTGAAAACACAATGGGACAGTACAATAATGTTATGGGTTATGAAAATAATTATTTGCCCCGAGCTGTTCAAACAGGGCCTTTGAGTTGTGCACAACGCAGACCTATATTTGGTCCTATAAATGATACACAAACTAGGGCTGTTCATCAAGCTACAGAAACTAGGCCTATGGGTTATTTTGAAAATAGGCTTATACCAGGTACTGTAGATGATAATTTACGTCCTAGGGCTGTTCGACAAACTACAGAGGCTAGGTCTATCAATAATTTTGAAAGTTTTGTGGGTCGTCCAAATGATTATGTACCAAGGGCAGTTGATCAAACTGTTCAAAACAAACCTAGGCCTACCGGTATATGTGATTTTAAAAGTTCTGCAGGTCATGCTGATACTGCATTGGGATATAATAATAATGCATTGCCTAGGCCTACTTCTTTTCAACAAATGGTACAAAATAGGCCTACTGAGACATTTATAAATAATTCAGCACCAAATGAAGCTGCTACAGAGTTTTCAAATCCTATTTTTAATATCACAAACATGAACAGTGAAGGCTTAGTACCGTTACCATTGTACTCTGGTCCTTGTGGGAAAATAAGCGCAGATAATTTTTTGGATAAAGTCGAAAGTTACGCTAAGAGGTTAAATTATAAGTTAGATTTTTTTACAACAAATATTTTAAAAAGTTGTTTCACTGGCGAGGCCTATCATTGGTATATGGGAAGAATACGTCGTACTGGTGATTTTCAGTATTGGGTTGATTTTCGTACTTGTTTTCTTAACCGTTTTGGTTACAAAGATTTAGAAAAGAGATTACGATATCAAATTGAAACTTTACGACAACGTGAAAATCAGACTATTAGTCATTATGTGAGTGATGTAGTCTATTTATACAGTTGCTTGTCTTATCCTACACCCGATAGTGAGGTAATTGATAAAATAGAAACGAGTTGTCTTCCGATATTTAGAACAGAATTTGCTAGGCATCCTAATATTAAAACTGTTGAAGAATTAGAAAATAAACTTCAGGATGTTCAAAGTAAGGTATCAGAATTATTTCAACCTCCTCCACTGGTATTACCTCATTTATTAGCTAAACCTGAGTTACTTTATGATGCGGAAGACGAAACTTTTGGTAATGAAAAAGTTAATAAAAGTAATTTTGTCAAGGATTTTCCAAATTTACCTTTGAAAGTTTTAAATCCAAATAAATTTGTTATACAAAAAAATTATGGGATGTCTTTTGAACCAAGGGTAAATATGGGTAATAATTTCAGAAAAAGAGAAGGTAATTTTGATAATAGGTCTATACAGTGTTTTAATTGTTTTGGTCTGGGACACTTCCGTAAAGACTGTCCAAACTTGGTAAGACCAAACAGAAACATGGCCAACATGGGTTTTAATAAAAATTCAAATCAATTTCAAGCAGCTGTTAGTGAATTACAGCCAGAAATGACTGATTCTTGTGCACAGAGTATACCACAACTTAGTCAAGAGTCTGTAGACCTACAACAACCTACAGAGAGACCCTGGCTTTCTTTTGAAGAGTGTTTAAAAAGGCAGATTTGTTTCGACTGTCATGACCCGTGGGTATACGGTCATTCATGTTTTTTGATGAGACAAAGAAGGGCGAATAATAGACGATGGTCTAATAATTATAATAAAAACGGTAATCCTTTTTCTCGGGGTCCGGGAAACGAACAGGGACGTATTTGAATCATCGGGATAGTACATTTAAAAAATTCAAATTTTCAGATATTATTGATGATGGGCAGGACCAAAATTTTTTGGAAACTTTTAATAAAAATAAAATATATAGGCATAGGGCTGAAAATTTTTCTGGGTTATACGATATGGGCTCTCCAAATGAAAATTCAGGGATGTCCAAAATGGGAAATAATTTTCAAAATTCAGGGATGTCCAAAATGGGAAATAATTTTCAAAATTCAGGGTTGTCCGAAATTGGAGGTAATAATGAAAATACAGGGGTTTCCAAAAATTTTGAAAATGAAAATCATGGGTTATTAAAGGAAAATGAATTATTTTGTGTTAAAAAAAATAAAGTTGAAGAAAATTTGAATACAAATACGTCCTTGTCCGTACTTCAAAACAATATTGTTGGTTTAATGAACAAAATTGACATTTTATTTTCTGAAAATAAGTCAATTGTGAATAAAATTAATGGTGATGTAGGCAATAATTCTTCAACAGAATTGAAGGATATAAATCCAATTTCGTCGTATTTTAATGATTCTAACACGCGATTACAGTGTCCTATGGTAAAATATTTTGACGTGGTTAATGAGGTTAGGCCTATGATAGAAATAGTTATTTTTGGAGTGAGGTATTTAGGATTATTAGATTCTGGTTGTTCTCATACTACTATTTCAGGTAAAATTTTACCATTTTTAAGTGAAAATAAAATCAGTGTGGAAAAAATTGACAGAGATGTAAATTTGGCTGCTGGCGTTACAAAGGTTCATGGTTATTGTAAAATACCTTTCAGTTGGAAACATGGAGAGGGTTCTATGATGGCCTTAATATTGCCGACTTTAACTGAGGATGCCATCTTGGGAAGAGATTTCTTGTTTAAAACTGAGATGTCATTGAATTTTTTTGTTAAGGGTTATTCACTTGGTAATAATTTTACAAAGATTTATCCATATTATAATTCTGTCTTACACAATACAGGGTTATTGGGTTGTAATAAAGAACAATTAGAGCTCATGGATTCTAGCACTGATGTCGTAGTAAATAAAATTGAGTTACCAGATTTAAGTGTACAAATTGGTAATTACGAGTACAATGCAATTGTAAATTTATTAAAACCGGTGCAATTAGAGGACAACTTGCTTTTAAAATTATTTAAGGGGTTGGTAGAAGTTAAAGAAATTTTTGCTGAAACATTGGGTAGTACACCAGTTCATACTTTTGAAATTCCAACAGGTGACAATTCTCCAGTAAGAGTCAAACCGCGTGCATTAAATCCAGGGCGTCTCAAAATTATGAAAGAGCATTTACGTACATTATTAAAAGATGGGGTTATAGAAAAATGTCAAAGTTCTGCTTGGTTGTCACCAGTTCATATAATTCCAAAACCACATGATCCAACGAAGTTTAGATTTATTATTGACTTTCGTAAAATAAATGATATTCAAGAACCAAGTGCTCTACAGTTTCCTGATGTTAACGAAATATATTCTAGGGTTTCTGACTCTAAATTCATATCTAAATGGGATATTTCACAGTCGTACCATCAAATTTTAATAAAGCCAGAGCATCGTGACAAAACAGCATTTTGTGTTGATGGTGAACTTTTTCGTTTTACTCGTATGTGCATGGGAAATTCGCGGTCATCTAGTGAATTTTGTAAAATGATATATAAAGTGCTGGAGGGCGTGAGAGGTGTGTTTGCCGATGCTTATATTGACGACATCTGTGTTTATTCTCGGTCAGCAGAGGAACATATACAGCATAATTTAGAGGTTTTAAAAAGATTACATGACGCCAATCTTACTGTCAATTCTCAAAAGTCAGAAATTTTTGTAAAACAAACAGTTTTTCTTGGGTTTTTATTACATGCAGGTGGGACAAGACTTCCCAGTCCTGAAAAGGTTGATTTAATCAAGGACTTTCCAGTTCCAAGGTCATTGACCAATGTCCGTTCGTTCCTTGGGCTATGTGGATTTTTTTCTTGTTTCATTGAAGAGTATGCACTTTATTCGACTTCTATTTCTGAACTCACTAAGAAAAATGAACCATTCGTTTGGACACAAAAGCGTAACTCCGATTTCCTATATATTAAAGATTCATTAATTAATGCAACTGCTTTGTATTTGCCAGTCATGTCTGAAAAATTCTATTTATTCTGTAATGGTGATAAACGAGGGTTGTCAGCTGCGTTATTTCAGAGGGATGGTTTAAAAATAAATAAACCAATTATGTTTATCTCGAGACAGTTACATGGTTCAGAAAAAAATTGGGCAGATAGTGAAATTCAAATGTTGGCTGTACACTGGGCTGTTATTAAATTGAAATATTATCTTTTGGGCAATGAATTTTCACTTTTAACTTCAAAATCAGTAGTAAAATGGGCTATGAGTTCAGAAGTGGAAGGACGAATTGGGAAGTTAAGATTAGATTTACAAAATTATAAATTTACAGTAGTTTATGCAAAGAATACTAAAGATAATGTCCTTGAAGCTTTTTATGACGAGGAGTTAACTCAACCCATCACTGAGATATTTAAATTTGAGACTTGTGCTCCTAGTAAAGATTCTCTTTTGTATGAAATTAACCGAGCTGATCTTATAAAATTCCAACATGAAGATTTAGAGTTATCAAAAATTATTGAGGCAGTTCAAGAGCAGGATTATACAACTAAGGTTATTTCAAATATTCGTGATTTAGAAAGTTATGTGTTAGATGATGAAGGAATGCTGTTACGTTACTTGCCAAATAATTATGTTCTGGATGACGATGAAGATTCATTAATAAATAATTTTAAAATAGTGGTTCCTGATAAGTTAAAGTTAGAAATTCTAAAATTTAATCATGACATCATAGATTCTGGTGGTCATTTTGGCAGGTACAGAACTTTTAGAAAATTGGCTGAAAATTTTACGTGGGTTGGTATGGTTCGGGATGCTTTTAAATATGTCAAAACTTGTAAACGATGCCAGTTGGCACGTAGTAGTACGGGAAAGTCATATGGGTTGTTAGGGAAAGCTAGAATACCTGGGCCAATGGAAATCTGGGCGATCGATTATATAGGTCCTTTTGTACCGAGTTATTCTGGAGCCAACTGCATTTTGTTAGTCACAGATAATATGTCGGGATATGTCAGATTGTTTGCAATGAAAAATAAAAATTCTTCAAAATCAGCCACTAAAGTCAAAAGTATGTTTCATATGGGTCTTCCTCGTTTAATTATAAGTGACAACGCGACAGACTTTACTGGGATAGAATTTAAAAATATGTGTGCTAGATATGGGATAAAACAGGTAACTGTATCAGCTTATAATCCTAGGGCAAACATTGCTGAAAGAAAAATCAAAATTTTTAAAATGTTAGAAGTTGCCTCACGGGTTAGTCAGCGAAATTGGGATAAGGTGGTCAAGGACATAGAGTTGTCGATTAATAACACTGTAAATGAGTCCACAGGTCTGACCCCGAATCACGTGATATTTGGACGAAAATTAAATACTATCATAGATGTTAAATTTGGACCCGTAAAGGTAAATCTGAATACCGACGAACCTATAAATTTTAATGACTACTGTGATAAATTTTATGCTTTAGCTGAAATGGCAAGAGACAGTGTTGAACTTGCTCGGGATAAGGGAAAACTACATTTTGATCAAAAAAGGAAATCGTTTGATTTACCTGTGGGCAGTTTAGTGTGTCGTATAAATTTTCAAAGGAGTAATGCACAACAGGGTATTAGTAAAGCTTTATGTGATCGATGGACAGGGCCATACAAAATTCTTAAAAGGGTAGGTTTTAATACTGTTTTGTTGCAGTCGACAGAGAATCCAACTACACCATTTAGATCACATGTTTCGCAGTTAAAACTTTGGCATGATCGGGATTCAAATTGGTTATCAGAAAGACAAAGTGTGGGTGAGGAAAATTTTGGAAATACCGATGATATGGGACTTGTAAATCTGTTCAAAGAACCAGGTGTAAAAAGTAGTAAAAGAGTAAGATTTAATTTAGAAGGGGACAAAAGTAAACTTCTGGAATCAGGTGATTCAGTTTTAAGTGATAATAAAAGTAATGTAGAGGAATCAGGTGATTCAGTTCTAAATGATAGTAAAAGTAATGTAGAAGTATCTGGTGATTCTGTAGTAGAAGAATATAAAGATAACGAAGTAACTGTAGAAGTCCCAAAAAGCAAAGAAATTCAAAATAAATTAAGACGTAGTAAAAGAGAAAGGGTAGCACCTGGTTATTTGAAAGATTTTGACTTGAAAAGTTTTAATGTAAAAGAGATATTTGAAAATAGAAATTTTCCACGAACCGATCTGGCACTGGAAAACTTTTATCTGGGTGGTAATCGAGATGTTGACTTTAATAAAGATGAGAATGGTAATATTTTAGTATATGTTGATGGGTGTGTACTGGGAAATATAGATAAAAAGCAAGTAAATGGTATTGGGATATATTTCAACGAAAGACATCCTTTAAATTTAGCAAAATGCACTGGGATAAACAAAGGTAATAATCAAACAGAACTTGAAGCTATTTTGGAAGCTTTGCAAATTGTGAAAGCACAAGGTTTAGAAAATGTAAAAATTGTATCTGATTCCATGTTTTCTATAAATTGTATATATGAGTGGTTTGATAAATGGGAAGCAAATGGCTTCTTGACCAGCAGTAAAAAGCCTATTAAATTTAAAAGTTTAATATTGAAAATAAAAGGGTTATTAAATGAAACTTCTTCGGAAGTGGGATATGTGAAAGGTCATGATATTTCTAAGGAAAATTGTATAGCTGATTCTATGGCAGTGTATGGAGCTCTGTTTCAATTATATTAATAAATGGGTTGTGTAAATTCTGGGATGTTAACTGGGTTGTAAGACAAATTTCCCTTTAGGTTTGATGTGGAATTCTTTGGTCAGTTCAAATATGCGAATGCAACATTCATGGGCTACTACATGAGTTGGGGAACTCTGCCACTTTTGACGACTGATGTGGTGCCGAGAGATGGACCAAAGATGTATGTTACATTAGACGGAAAAGTATGTGCGATTGTCCAAGGGGAACCAATATTTAATTCGATCGGTAAAGTGTGTAAAGACTGTAAAGTGCGTGGACATACTAGTAGATTTTGTCCTCAAAAAAACGACTTACTCGAGTTTTATTTCGCCTTAGAGGAGCTCAATGTATGGCACAACGTAGACAGATCTCATCTGTCCAGTGAATTTGCGCCATTGATTTACCCCGTGTTTCCGGCTAGAAATTTTAAACATAGAGGCGAACTTTGGTATAAATATTTAGACACTATTCCCACCATAAAAGTTCATCAAACTTATGCGAAGAAAATTACAGAGAAAATCGAAACGAAGTCATTAAACGTCGAAGATGTCGTAAGAGACGATCCGCCCGAACCTGTGACAAAAAGATTGAAAATGTCAGAAACGTCGAAGGAATCTCGTTCAGAACGTACCGATATGAAAGATACCAAAACTAAATCTACAACTAGCGAGTCGAGTTCGGAACATTCAAATGCTCCAGTAACCGAAACGAAAGCATCATTACGAGCAGAATTAGAGCGAACGCAAGCAATGCTCTACGTCGAATTAGAAAAGCGCACAATAGCAGTGTCCGAGGTAATCCGGTATCGACAAATGTTAAATCGAGTATTAAAAAAAACATTACTTGAGTCGTCGGACTCTGAAGGTGAAGTCGACTGTGACATAACCGCTAAACCAGACAATATAAAAGTGGTGATTGAGAATACCCCGAAAGAAAAGACTGAATCTGAATATAGTGAGTCAGTGTTGTCCGGGGGAGTCGAGCGTTTCAGTGATGATAACGTATAAAGAACATAAAAAAAAAATAATATGCTTTGTATATTCGAGTGTTTATTTATGTAGGTATTTTTAATTCTTGTCAATTAATTCCAAGGGTATATCTGTGGTATTTGTTTCAGTGAATTTTCTTATAATGTGTATTATGTGTCACTGTATTCTTATTATTTTGGGTTAAGTTTAATTTTGGCTTTATATTTTTTTTTTTTTGGGTTAAACTTAACTTTGGCTTCAATATTTATAAAATATTTCTTTTGGGTTCAGTTTAACTTTGGCTTCATTTTTTTGGGGTTAAATTTAATTTTGGATCATATTAATTATTTATCTTATCAATTGTAATGTTGGTTTGGGTATTATGCTTTTGTGTTATTTTCGTATTTATCTTTGTTAAAACTATTTTGTGTGTTGGCTTTAAATCACATTCTATTTAGAATCATTTTTGTTTAAGTGTATATTTATATATAGTGTGATGTTCATTGAACTTTGAAAAAAAAAAATTATCAAAATTTTCTTTACAGGGCCTTTTCATGGAATTGTAGCGTAATTTGTATATTTTGTTATTGAGTTAATAGTTTTCAATTCATGGATAACATTCAAATATAACAATGTGCAATGATCAAAATTCTTAATGTTTACTGCTCATTGTTTTTATATGTATAAGGTTTAGTTTTCTTTGACTCATAGCATTCCCCAAAGAAAAGGGCGGAAATTATATAACGAAATTAATAATATATATAAGTATTTTCTGTAATTATTGTCAAAATATCAGTAAAGCTAATACAAGTTTATACATTTTAAGTCAAATATTTATTTTGTAAATTTGTGTTGAAAAAATTGTGTCTACGAACGCAGAGAAATTAAACTGTACGAACGCAACCAAGGCCAATAAATAAAACCACGTGACATGGAGATGAAAAAATGGCGAAGTTGTTTCTTTTCTGTATACGGCGTCCCTCTCAGATTATTGATGAAAATATTGGTAAAAACGAGTAAGGTTAAATTATTGTCAAGATAAATAACGACATAAACGACTCTATAGACATGTCTTCAGAAATCGAGCGTTGGAACACGGAAGTTTATGACAAATTATTGAAGTAAGTCCTTTTCAGATCCTGGAAACTGGTTGAACTGGGAAAAAAAGATTTTCTGGGATAGTTTTATTTTTGTTGCAGTATCATTTGTTAGCCTATTTAAAGGTTTTGGGATATTCTCTACTATTTTAATATTTTGTTAGGTTTCAAAAAGTTTTATAATTTTGGATTCTTATTTAAAAATTACTTTAGAACACAATGCCGACTGAGTTGCCAAATTAATTTTTTTTATTAACAGCTGGGCATAAAAATATATAAGGGAGACAAAAATAATCTTTATTGTATCAGAGTTTCTTTTATACAATTAACTTGGCGCCCGCCGCGGGTCGAATCCACACCTTTTTAGTGCTTTTTGCGATTTTTTTCGTATGTTTTTCTTCTCGTTTTTGCACATGTTGGCAACGCTGTTCATTTTCATTTAACGTGCTCTCTGATTGGCTGGTCGACGATTTCGTCATATAAGAGCTATGTAAAGAAAGTTTATTTTTAAGATTAGATTTTTAAAAAGAAAAAAAAAAATTTGAAAATGGATATTAGTACTTTATCAGATAACAATCCTTTCAGGTCGGATATTGTAAATTATTTCGAAACGATCGATGCTGTTAGTGAATCTTCTGACGGTACCAGGTATGCAGATTTAACTGTAAATAATCCTTTTTTGTATGAACCTGTGCATTTAGAGAATATTCCAAATCAGTCAACTCCATACCTGCCTAGGCTTACTGCTGGTCTTGAAAACACTATGGGACAGTACAATAATGTTATGGGTTATGAAAATAATTATTTGCCCCGAGCTGTTCAAACAGGGCCTTTGAGTTCTGCACAACACAGACCTATATCTGGTCCTATAAGTGATACACAAACTAGGGCTGTTCATCAAACTACAGAAACTAGGCCTATGGGTTATTGTAAAAATAGGCTTATACCAGGTACTGTAGATGATAATTTACGTCCTAGGGCTGTTCGACAAACTACAGAGGCTAGGTCT
>JAQIWE010002312.1:0-13488 GCA_034698565.1 Campodea plusiochaeta | reverse complement strand
AGGCTGGTCAAAGAAAACAAATAAGTCAACAAAGGATTATCAATTGTTGGAATGTCAGAAACACCCTTGATGGGTTATTCGATTTGGGTCTGTAAGATTTTGGTAACACTATATTTAATATATCAATAGAACAGAATATATTCTATTTTAAAAATTCCCTAAAAGGCAACAGACTGATTCTACACTACTCTACATTAACTTCTGTATCTAATTTCTCTTTCTTTTCAGTATCTGTGTGACTGTTGTTGTTTTAAATGTCCATTTTCGGTCACCCCAGACCCATACTATGGCCCCCTGGGTAAGAAGAGTTTTTATTCATATACTGCCAAGACTATTAGTTATGAGAAGACCGCAATACACACACGAAAGAAGAGCAAGGTCAGAGGACATTTACGTGACCTTTCTATACTTTTGCATGAACTGCATGAAAATTGCTCAATTCACTGTTATTTCGCTCACTTTAGTTTCACTTTTGAGACGCACCTCGTTTACAAGCCCAAAATTAAATTACTTCCAGTAATAACTTAATTCAAGAATAATGTAATTTGACTTTACAGGGAAGTTACTAAAGCATAATGTTTATAATCACTGGAGCAAACTTAATTGCTCTCTATACGCTTCTATGGCTTTGGAAATGTGGTATTCAAGAGACATTACGTTCTTGGGTTGCCGAGTGTATTCGGGTAATCTACAATAAATATTATCTGTTTTACTGAAATTTTATGTGATATTCATAGAGTAAGGTAAACAATAATATTAAGAAATATGTTTTACAAATGCAAGAACAAAATACAATTTTTATTGTGAGGTTGTTTACTTCAAGGTTTCTCACTATTAATACTTTAGTGAGCACTGAAATGTGATATTATTTCATTCCATTTTTAAATACATATTTCCATATTTAAATAAAAGTTTTCATACCCAATACCGCATTACCCATTAACGTAATTAATTCCTGTTAAACAAATGAAGTGCTGATTAAAATATGTTTACAATAATACATTTTTTTTACATAACTTAAAAATAAGCACTGAGAAATCATTTACATAATAATTATTACAATGTGATTTGAAAACGAGGTAAATTTGAATATTACCATTATACCCTAAAATAATATTTCAGCTTATTTTTGTGCAAATCGAATAACTGTATTTTATTTTGATGTATTTTATTACAATATTATAAATGTTTTATACAATTATGACATCTTGCACGTGAGCATGTTTGGTACGGTTTGCTGTGATTTTACCATTCCTCACACCATGTTACAACATATTTGAGATTAGATAGAAATAACACCATTTTAATGTTTAAATAAATTATTCCGTTTCTGTTGAAAATTCTCTTTCGGTTGAAAAAAAAAAATGAAAATAGTGTAGATCAGAGCAGAGGTGAAATAGCTATTATTAATGTGATGAAAACTGCCAATCCTGAAATTCCAAATGACAATCAGACCTCGTTATCATATTAATCATAATTTATATATAGCTATATATAAGCTCGTTATAATTTTAAGTTAAAAATTATGCATTTTTGTTCATTTTATATACGCATTACAGTTATGCTATAACTTTATCGAAAAGGAAAAAATGTAACTTAATAATGAACAGAAGTGAAGCATCTAAACCAAAAAAATTCACAGTATATAATTATATTGATTACGTTTGCAGTATTTCAAAATGAAACAGAAAAAAACTACTCTTGTAGTTAATAAAGTAAATCTGAAAACTGCTGGAACCACCACAATGGTTCTATATATAAGGTGCTTCTACCAAAAAGTTACGTTATTCCTTTTTGAATTTTTCAGTTCGCACCTTCAACGCGTATTGGTGAGAACATGCAACGGAGTCGAAATACGCGATTCTCCTACTTGTCTCTACGAGAGGGACGCGTCATTTCGCTCCGTGTCTGAACTTCGAGAAGAATATTCCTCTATTGGAGAAGCTACCAACAGAACTAGGAGTTCCAGAGACAGTTATTCTCCAAGGTGCTATTTCACCTGTATTTCTTCTGCTACTTAAATTTCTAACCTTTCAACTTTAATAGCCACTCTTGAATTATAGAATTTCTAGCAGTTCATTTTTTCCCTCGTATTATTATATAGGATAAAAGTTACTTTTCATTTAATTCCATTTTTGTTTGCATGGAAATGGACGGGAGCACTACAAAAATGAGTTTTTTTCTCTATACTATAAACATTGCATTAATTTAATTAAGCTCCCCTTTTTTCACTTCTTTTTAGTGAAGTGCATGTGTGCGCTCTATAATGTTTTAAAGCTTTACTTTTCAGTGCCAAATATTATTCTCTAAAAATTACATAAAATCGCTTTTTAATCAGTTTTACGAGTCTGCAAAGTTTTAATAGTAAAATGTATATTAATGGTAGATTTTGACCAACATTTTACTTTGAGGAAAAAAAAAGTTAGTATTAAAATATTTATTTCTTGAACTTAAAATGAAAAGTGGCCTGTAACTGGGATTCCAATGTAATGTTTAATTGATTGATTATGGAATAGGTGAAGATATCAAACTACTAATGACACAAAAGACTGATTTTAGTTTTGCAGAATAATTTAAACCGAAAACTCCGCCGCTTTTAAATGCTTATTTCGCAGTAACCAAAAAGGAAACAGTGTTTTAATTTCCCAGGGACCTTACTTTTGATTTAATATTTTTCTCGCGAAAAGATGTTTCTCATATTTGATGACATAATCAGTAATATTTGAATTCTTTTTTTTTTTAAGTTTTGAATTGATTGTAAAAAAATTTAACACTTCAATTTTACAGTATTACTTGGGATAAAACATAGATGCAGTCATAATAAAGTTTACCGATTTCTGAAATAACTTAATCTAATCAGGTATACTTCTCAACTGTTCAACATTATCCAATAAAACAAAGGAATTACCTCTGTCAGTAATAACATTTTCATGTATTTTTTTATTCTTCTTCCTTTTCTTATTAACCTGTTATTCACTGCAAGTTACTGATATTGCTTTTTGTGTTTTAATAATAACATCTTACTATTATTATATGTACATTTGGATTATGTTTCTATATACTTAAAGGTACGCTTAATGTATTACATTATAAACACCATTACAGAACAGGTATATGCTTTAAACCCCATCACGTATTGTATTCTTAGTTTAACACATTTCACTGTAGATTTGATTCTTTCTGTTGTATTTTACAATTATTTATGCATGTTTCAGTATTTTATGTAATAATTTAACTAACAAAGACAGTAAAGATATAAATAAATTAAACCGACTTTACTTTACATTAGAATAATAAATTAAGCGCAAGAAAAAATTCACCTCGAGTGGGAAATTTATTATTCTAATGTAAAGTAAAGTCGGTTTAATTTATTTATATCTAAATTTATTTGCATTCTCTAATTATTATTTATTAAAGACAGTAAAACTGCTGGAGTAAGGATTGAAAGTGTAATCAATTATATACCTTATATAAATTTTCGTAATTAACTTCATGTACACGTAAGTTATCAGAGATATCGCATAAACTGTTAATAGTTCTTAGTTCTGACTATAGTCGTGTGGAAAGTGAGAAACTGTAAAATTAAGATATATCGTGTATGATTCAAAGATTAGTTCATAAGTACTGTAGGCCTATATATATGAAAACTAGTAAAAAAAAATACTTATGAATGAAACAAAAGTAAAATTTTAAATGAGAAAATAAATAAAGCTAATCATATGAAGAACTGTGAATATACCAAAGAGAATAAAGCATTTAGTTTTTCATGAACTCTGCTAGAACTAGTTCTTACAGTTAGTAACGGATCAAGAAAACTTTACATATCTCTTATATTTTGAAATTAATGAACAGTAGGTATAGGACACTTCTTGATACAATATAAAACCACGAAATCAAGAACTAAGTTAGAAAGGTCAGGATTCTCAACCTCATTAAAAAGCCCAGTGTATAGAAGTTTTTCGTTGCAATACTGGTTCCTGAAACCACTTTCTCGCCTCTTGTTATTTTAAGAAACCATACCTAGCAGAGTAGCTAACGAAGTGGTTTCTCTGCGAAAAGGTAATTTTGTTTTAGTACAACAAACCACAACTCGAAAACTCTAAACTTAATTTCATTTAATGCTGATATATGACACAAAATTCAAACTGAAATTTTACTGTTATAGTGATAAAAGTTATGTTAATGTATACAAACCGTATATGTTCTATTTCATTGTTAGATTTTATATATTAATTTTTGCACTTTAATTCAGTGCAGCAAATTAATAGGTTTAAAAACATGCTTGCAATATTCAACATAAATATGAAGTATTATTTGTGTACCAAATTCAAAAGTTTATTTTACATTTTAAAATAGAAATTGACTTTGCAAGTTATAAATTTTGTATACACTTTCTGCAGTATTAACTTTTACATGCCCAAGTTTTAGGGATGAATTCTAGAACCTTTCTCCAATTAATTAATAAAATTATTCGAACTTTGTTAACTACTGGGTACTATAGTTCTTTTCATTCATAGCGCATGTAATAAAAGACCAAACCAATACATTTCATATTTTAATATCAGTCCACTCAAAAAAGTATACTCACTATAAAATTTATTTTACAAAACTGACTAAACACATCAGCTCTGAACTTGTAACCTGAACAATCGAAAATAATCACGCGAAGTCACGAGCAAATAACGTTATGAAGATGGAACTCCGAAAAAATAACCTCATTAAAAATAAATCCCGCTAAGCATTTCCAAGTTATACTTTATAACACTACCTCAATTCAAATCATCTTAATTTCTTTCACAGGGAGTTCGACCCGGGTGTGAACGGGGGTTGTAAAATCCACGGAGTAGGTTTACCGCCCCCTCCACCACCCCCTCATACAACATCAACATTAGATGATAACATGTTATTAGAAGTTGATGCAGGAGAAATTCAATGCAAGAATGCTAATCATTGGCATTATTGTCCTGAAGTTCTAAGAGCAATGGAAGGAGTGCATTTCATTGCAGAACATACAAGAAGAGAAGAAGATTCAGTAAGGGTGGGTGTGGGATTCTGTCTTCTAGGTTTGCCTTCTTTTTAGGACATTGATAAATTATCGATGATTGCATATTTGGGTTTAAATTTCAACATTTATTGTGATTTGCGTAATATATTGTCTTATTGGAGATTTCTATCGATCATTTGTCATTGTTACGTTATGCATGACGAATTTTCAGATATAAGTTCTTTGATTTTGAATGATTTTCATTAATTCGAATGAAATTATACATAATGAGTTGGGATAATTTATTACAACGAACATTGTACTTACAACAATCTAAGATTTTTTTTAAAGAAATTGACCAAATACAAATAATAATATGCTTTCCTTATACAACATTATGCTCTGTAGCTGCTACTGGACATACTTATAAAAGCAAACTGTCCTTTCAGTTCTCTACTTAACGTTATAATATATTGATTTGTTCTTGATAAATTCTTATGAAAAAAACATAACATACAATATGTACTGAAAACCTCTCTATAAAACAAAACCATTCCCGACATTTTATGAATTGATGAATATAGTACGAATTACAGCTTAAAGTTAGTTCTAATTTAACGTACATTGAAGATCTTAATTTAGTATTTTATCGATATCGCAATAATAGACGAATCAGTTTTTGCGTGTGTGTGATCATAAAAATTGAGATGAATCTCTGGATATTACTTGTTTCATTTTTTCTACTGCGTACTTAGGTACTAGTATACTTACTAGGACTCCAGCAATATTTGTATCTCAGCAGATAATTCATTAGAAGCAATCAATCTGACATCTTACGAACAAATTACAGTATTAACATCTTTAATAGTCTTCGTACATTTAATAATGATAATCATTTAATTATTGACATCGCGAACAAAACATGCTAATAGGAAAATGTGGCTGTTGTGAAAAATCGATTTTTTGTCTCCTTTGGAAAGACATACAATTAGTGCTTGATCATGCCTCTACCGTTTGTGTCCCAGGCATATTTTTTTTCAAGGTATATCGTTACGCTCTACAAGTACTATCAACTATTATACGCCATCATCTCCCAAAGCTTTTTGAAAAAATATAAGAAAACCGGAAATGGTTTTGAATAGAAAAATCGATAAAATGATTTTTGGGGGTGGAAAGGAGACGTGCGGGGGAGGGAGGAGGAGTGGGGGATTCGAGATTTTGGAGGTGAAGCATGAAAGTTTTGATTTGGAAAAGGTGTGAAAAGAATTGAGGGGAAGCAGGAGAAGAAAAGAAAAAAAGGACATCATTTTTCACATGTCAATGAGGTTACCTCTGTTCTAAGAAGAAAATATGAGCTAGTAATACGATGAAAAATTTCATCCTTTCCATCAAGAGAATAAAAATAATTCCAACGATATGTTGCTTCATTTCTAAAAGTGATGATTGCGCGTTTAAAATACCGTGGAATGATGAGCAGTCGAATAGAATTTCTCTTTTTCTTTAGTATTTCCTGCTTCTAACAATAGAAAGAGTGACAGTTTCAATGAGAAAAGAATCATTTCCCTTTCTCTTTCACATCTTACTCACTTTAATATGTCATTCTTCACTTTACGTACTTTTATCTTTCAATAGAACGAAAAAGGACGTATCCATTATTTTATAAATATTCAGTAAAATGAAAGTATGTATAATTGAAGTACCTCACTCACTTAGCAAAGCTTTCATATTTCAAATTTAATCTTTATCGCAAGATTATCCTAATACAATTTTCCAGTCGACGAAGCTACAAATAAGAAACGAAAAGCTGATATAAAAAGGAACCTGTCAAAAGTTGCAATTGCTTATCAGAAGTATATATTAAGCAAACAGTTATTATTGTACAAACGTCTTTGATATACTAAATATATTATAATAAGTGAAGGTTGGCTATATCTAGACACTGCTATTGATCTATTTTCTAGAAAAATTATGGGATGGTCTATGAGTAATAATATGAAGATCTAAAGCAGATATGGATTCATCATCAAAGAGATTTTCAGTTAGTAAGCTATAGTCAATTTATAAAAATAATAGGTCCCAATATCTAAAAGGAAAGTTTGTATTATTTCAAACTAAATACTTTTCAGATTTATTGCTATTTTTTTTTAAAGACTCGCAACTTCATAAATAATACGTGATAGAAATATTTAATAATGAATAACTCCCACCTTCCGAAAAAAAGCACAGTTGCAAGAAAAAAATTGTCCGAGTTCCACTTTAAAATGAATTATGCAGAAAGAGAGCAAAAGAAGTAGAGGTAGTGTGACGAAGCGACAGTGAAAAAGAGCTCTTTTCCTTTAAACTCCTGTACATTTGTCCCGTGAAGTGAAATATAGTTTGAAAATTATGGCCTATTTCCTACAACTCATTCTTTCTCACTATATGAGCTTTCACCGGTTTCTAACCTTCATCTTTTCTACCAGAAAGCCAACGAAATTAGAAAGAAGATTCACTCATAAAGAATAGTCAAAAGACTCATTTTGAGAATTCCAAAGAAGGTCAAAGTGTTTGTTTTCTTCCAAGAGTTAATGCTAAACTTTTAATACTTATTTAAAATGGATATTGCTAGCAGAAACATAACTGTCTCTGCACAGGTCTACAATTAAAGTTGAGAAGGTATTTAGTACATATATTACCAAGTATTTAAAGAAAATGGTGCACCTTCTGTTTAGTACAAGATTTCAGGAAATTAATGGTCTTCTCTTAGAAAATAGTTGTTGCCTTTGAAATAAGGGTTCGCAGTATATTAAAGGTGTTACTAATTAAGATAAATTAAATTTCAGTAGTTAAAATAAGTAACACTAAATAGTTTTATAAATAACAATAATACTATTTAAAACAAAGTCTTTTTATAGTAATAAAATAGTTTAATTTATATTTTTGGAGAACAAAAGATATCTTTCAGAACTTTTCCTGGCAAAATACCGCTCACTTTTTGCTAAATAATGTAATGAAGATTCTACTGCTGTGCCCACAACTTTTTCATACAGTTAAAAACACGGAATTATTTAAGCCAGCTCCAATAATAAGTAATAAGTTAAACAGTTATACCTTTACCAGAATTATATTGCCATTATACAAAATTATAAATTGACTATTAATATCGACTCCACGTATTATTTTGACATCGTACAGTAGTATACCTTTTATTGTACTCATTTTACCTTTGTATAAAGTATATTAATAAAACAATTGGAAAGCACAAACTGTTCTCTATTCAAAATCACTCAATATCGAATTCAAAAGTTGAAAACTTTCTAAAAGACACAAGTCAAGATGATATCGAACTTATGTCGAAGTTCATTTTTGAAGATAGGAAGAATGAAGTCTTCGGAGCGGGGAAGATTACAGACATGTTTTGGTATCAAAACAGGAGAAAGTTTTAGTTTCGATACTGTTATAGGTATACGATTTGCCTCAGGACGAGAATTTTGTATCCATAAAAAAGAGAAATATAATGCAGCCGTAAATGTAGATTCTTTCACAATTTTTATCTGCAGTATTCCAGATTGCTCCGAGGAACAATACAACTGCTTTCATATCTCAGAGTTATAAGGACTTTCTTAACACAAAGAAGAACGTATCAGTCTTTAAAATATATCTACTTTTTATGAATTCCAAATGAGCGCTTCTATAATTCTAATCTTCTGAATTTTCATCATTATACAATATTTCGAGTGAAGAGAAATCGTATCTTCATCTCATCTGAGATTATCTTCTTATTATTTAATAAAGAAACGATATACGTTCTTCATCGCTTTTCTCCAACAAATTTAAGTGCATCAGATTTCAAGTAGAAAGATGTTTTTTATGATATCTTTTTAATAAATATTTCTGCATCAATTTTTTTCTTCAGTTTTTATTCTTTCGGTTTTACTGTAGTGACGTAGATATTAATTGCAACTTGGTTTTAATATTGACAGTTATTATATTATTAGCTTGTAGAATGCATAAGAATTCAGTTTTTCATGTTATTCATTACATATGGAAATGTAGATAACATGAATAAATTTTCTGAATCTGACATAAACAAAATAAAAATAAATGCTTGAAACAAAGTCAGAAATAAAATTTACGAGCAGCAAAATTATTGCTATGGATGAATGCAGCTTAAAAAACATTGCGCTCAAAAACTTTAATATTTTTCAAAAAAAGATTTCTGTCTTTTGTTTTTTTCTTCTTCCAGGTCAAAGAAGATTGGAAATATGTTGCGATGGTTTTAGATCGACTGTTTCTGTGGATTTTTACCTTGGCTGTCTTAGTAGGAACTGCTGGAATAATATTACAAGCGCCGACGTTGTATGACGACCGTGCTCCGATAGACCGAGTTCTTTCACGAATTGCAACAGCTACAAAACCGAATGCCGCGTCTGGATAATACAGCATTTGTCAATCACCAAACAAAAACTATATTTCTAACATCAAAACACCAACTAGTGGCTTTACTGACTATTGTTTGAGCCAAAACTTCAACGAAATGTCCAGATCCTATTTTTCCCTTGCTGTTTTAAATATAGTGAGAAATAAATTTGCTATAAAGTTTGCTAGATACATATCCCTGTTGACAAAAATCGGTGGTGTTAATTATTGTTTCCAAAGATTTTTGGGAAGAGACAATGTTTTTACTATAGTGTCATAATATTGATTAATATTATACAGACAGTATATCTATCGTTAATATTTATAAACTTTTTTAAAGTTGTTTTTAACGGCTATTTTTATGTCATCAAATATGCGTATGAGAATCTAATTACAATTTGATTAACTCAGTGTATGTTTGTAGCAGCTTAGTACTATACATCATTTCTGAAAAAGAGAATATCAACATTGCAAAAACTGATGTACTATTAAACTGTTTTGATGTTAATTTAATTCTGGTTCTACATATAGAGTTATATACATACCAGGGTTTTATATTATCCGCAAAAGCTTTTTTACATACATGTAACTAGATTTTAAATATGCTCAAAATATTATTTTCGGGCGGGAAGTATGTATACGGGTGAAATTTTTTATGTAAATCTCATATGTTGGAGATAATTTAGCTTTGACTAATTATCTTATATTTCATTTAGTTCATGACGTCACTGGCGTTATGAAAACTAGTTGATAATCAAATTATTATTAACTTAGTATTTGAAGTGTATAATTATGTTTCATACATTATACAATGTAAATGTCATTTTCTAAATTCATATAGTTATTGGCAAGGGTTATATTATTATATGTAAAATTCTAAGACAATATATAATTGTACTTACCATGTGTTCATATACACTGTTTATATATCGTTTACTTTTATATTGTTTGTTAAATAACAATGTTTAATCCAGTCATCCATTTTGTGAAAGTTCTATTGTTTGAAAATGTGAATTTAAATTTTTTTGTCTTAATTTTCTGTATTTTTGTAATGAATGCAAAAAATTAAGTTATGTACATCAAGCTATCATTCAAGAGAGTAGGAAGTATCTATTTTTAAAACTTTAATTGACTATTTGTACATAAAAAAACTTTTTATTTTAAAAAATACTTTATAAACCTGTTCACAACGAACATTTTTAAATTTCATACAATATCTTTTCCTATAATTTTTAAACCAACTTTTTGAGAACACTGGGTTGCTCAATAACTGTTTGTTATCGTTATATACTGTATGTAGGATAATACAAATATACCAATGATAAACATTTGTTACATTTTCACCAAATGGACCAATACCGAATTCTTTGGATATTATTTCAAAATTAAAATTTGTTAAAAAAAAGTATACATTAAAAATGAAATTCCAGGAGAATTCGGTATTTTTATGAACATTCGATATACTGTTTTGAATATTGAAGTACTTTTTGTAATAAGAAACTTAAAAAGTACAATATTTATCTGAGAAGAATGACCAAATTAAAAACAAAATTTTCTTAAACATGAAAAGTGTATTATCTTTAAACGCACATCTATTTATGAAGAATACTTTCATTCTAACAATACCCTTTGATATGAAAAGTGTTGTATAAATTTTACAGGTGTCTTGGGAAACAATGTACATAAAATGTATTATGTAAAAAGTTATTGCATCAGAAATAAATACAAATAATTAAATTCTGTACAAAATTGTAGCATTAAATTTATTATCATATCATTTTATATTTGAAATGCTTTTGATATATCAAAAGTATCATAACGAAAGAAATGAACTAGAACTTCTAACGTTTATACTTTTCGTCAGAATGAGATTAAAAATTAAAGTCGGTTTCAAATTTTCTAACGGAAGTGAGTTCTTATTTCCTCTTTTTGAGAGTTATATTTATCGAGGATATTATAGAGAAATATAAATTCTAGGTGAAAAAATAAATTAATGCAAATCAGTTCTTTCTTGCTGACAAAGTGGTTTTGTTAGGTTATTTTTAGTGTATTGAGAATTAGGACAACGGATGATGAAGGTTCCTGCAGGGAACTAAATAAAACAGAAAAAAAGCTGATCACAGCGTATATTAGATTACATATTCCGGCAATTTTATAAACATATATTTCTTCTTTTCAGTCATTCATTATCTGAATTAAAGTTTCTTTCTTTTTGTATTTCTGTATGCTATAGTATGACACATGACTATAATAATTACGTTTGTAACTATACTAATCCTGAATAATATTTTCGTAATAATGTTGTTTCTAATTTCTGCCAACGCTGTATAAAGTCTTTTAATTCTTTCAATAAATGTCATAATATAAGTGATTATAATATAAGATTTCAAGTCGATTGAATCATTAAGTTCATTAATACTCGTAACTTAATTATTATTTTAGGATAGCACATTTAATAACCTGGAGGAGATTCGAGTGATTTAACACGGACTTCAGTCTATTAAATTACAATTCATAATAAAACGTCGGTGATATAAACGAGTTGTGAAAAAAAAGGAATTTGAAAGATATTTAAATTTCAAATGATTTTTTTTAATTTCGTTGTTGATTAATAATTTTGACATTTTATAAAATATAATTGTTTGGAATATGAAATCTGGACCATACAATATGAAAAAAGTCTCTATATTATTCTGTCAATAAAGGCACTAAAACTTTATTAAATCCAATACTCTTACAACTAACTATACGTAGATTTTTTTTCTTGAATATCACGTATTTTCTTATTTTTTATCTCATGATTAAATATTATTCCCGTTACTGTGTATATCACCATTTTACTATAGTTCTAAAACTAGCGGAGGGTATAAATAATTTGTCTACGCCAGGTAAAGGTCGAGTAGTGTTTATACAATGATCTTAGGAGATTGTTTAGTTTGATCACTACTTCGGAACAGTAATATATTTAACCGAAGCTGAATATACAGCGAAACTGAACTAGTTTGGCCTCACAGTGAGCTACAAACATTTTTTTTTATTCTTGCGTTGATAAAAAATTTCCTGTGTATAATATTCGTAGATGGAGAAGAATATATGTTTGTTTATTTGCATACTCTATTTACCATAATAAATTGTCAGATACCACAGAGTAAATAATATATATTTATTGCAATAAAACACTTTTTATGTTTTTGTTTTGGCGTATATAATTATGGTCGTACAGAATGTGGATGTTGTTCTTGACGACACTCGTGACAATTTATTTTTCCGGATAAAATTATTTACATAAACAGCTCCATAAAAATAATGATTATTCCTTAAGGAACTAATATGCTAATATATTTTACAACCGAACATTATGAATAAACTGCGACGACGAGCATTGTTTGAAATTATCGATTTCTTAGTCTCAATCTCTCAAATGAAATAAATCATATTGTTTCAAAGTGAGTCTTTTTATTTGTGTGGATTACAATAATAATACCAGTTTTTTTTTTTTTTTTTTTTTTTCAGGGTGCAGATTTTTCTTTCCGTTAGATGGACGTTAAAAATGGGAGTGAAGCTGTTATACTGATATTAAATACTGAAGAGTAATATTATTACTGATGTTATGTTAGAGTATTGTCTATAACGTAACTGAACAAAGTTAAAATAGGCAAACTAAAGGAAGTGTACTATACAATGCAGGTGTTCAATTAAAACAGATTAATTATATAAAGTGTATTAAATTCTAAAATTAATATCAACAAACTACAGTAATATGCAAATATTTTGCCAATTATAATTTGAAATCTCTCAAAGAGAACTTGAGATGTAGTATCTTAACTTACATGAATTAGCCTATAACAATTTTCATATAGGAACTTCTTATTCCAAGTTAAGTTGTTCTTAAACAAACACTTAACTTCGAAATGCAGATCTTCCAGTTGAGAATATTATGAACAACTGATGCTTTTAAGATCGTGTGGTATTCGATGCAAAAACTTAACATATGACATTTACTGAATGTTTTACATTATTATAGAAAATGGTGTTTACTTTGAAGGTAAGTGATATTACTCTAAATGAAGAAAGCACTTATTCAATTAATCGTTTCGTTCGTTAAT
>JAQIWE010002311.1:0-13490 GCA_034698565.1 Campodea plusiochaeta | reverse complement strand
ACCATTGATATTCTTATTCTACAAGTTAATACGAATCGATTGACACCTCTCCCATGCTTCTGTCATCAAGGATCCCACGGGAAGACACTTGCCAGTTGCCACCAGACAAAGGCTAATTACTTAAAAAATATTTTAACTCTTTTTCAGGAGATATATTTCATTCCCAGTTTTAAACAAATTGTTTACAAAAACCATGAAATGATTAGAAAACAAGTGATAGCACGTGGGAAATTATACGATAGATATAAAAACTTTAGTCGGAAAGTTAAGAAGTATACCCAACCAGAAGTCAGAGAGGTTGAAACTGTTGTACCAGATCTTCAACAATTAAAAGGTACTCATAATATATGTTATTTATGGACAATATCATACATTTATTGCAATATGACTTCAAGTCTCAGAAATATTAAGCTTAACATTACTTAATACTTATAGGCATACACTTCGGGGTTTCAATAATGCAATCAGTGATTAAGCCATTTAATATATTGTTTTTTACATCCATATACATAAGGTATTCTGTTATTTTTAATCAAATGAATCATTTAAAAATTATACTACAGAGTGACAATTAAGTAATAGCCCATACTTTGAATGTTTATAAAAACAGATTTAATGAAGATACAGATACAATTTATAGCTTAAATGAAACAGGATAAATGTAAAATTATTATGAGATATCATATGTCTTCAAATTGTTAACCATTATTGAACAATTTCTGACGACAGTGTTTAACGAAAATGCCCCAATAATTCCTACCCGTAAGCAGTCTTCAAAATTTTAATTTTACAGATACAGGTCTGAAAATTACAAATTTAGTACTTTTATTAAACCTAAACTCTTAAATCAAAATATTCTTTCCGTAATTTTACTGTGTGACCTTTTCGGATATAATGATTTTCCTATCTTTTAACACATGAATGAGGAATTTTCAAATTAGAGGGAAAATGCTTTATTGAAAAAAGCATTGCGTAAAAAATACTGAATGATTTTCTATTTCGATTTTTTTACTAGTGGATTGGTAGAGTAAGCGTTGGAGTAATAAAGCAGCCAATATGATTTAAAAGATCATAATATTTAATATTTATGAATTATTATCATTTGAAAATGGCATTGTATAAATGTTGAAATATTATGATCTTTTAAATCATATTGGCTGCTTTATTACTCCAACGCTTACTCTATTACTAAATATGCAGTCAAGAAGTTTCCACGTTGAAATACTAGTGGATTATATGTAATGGAAGTACTATACTTTGAATTTTCAGACCTGTATCTTTAAAATTAAATTTTTTGATGACAAAACTAATAGTATGAATTGGCAGATTTCTTTAGACTCTGTCAGCAGAGATTACACAAGAACAGTCAACAATTTGAAGGCATATGATATCTCAAAATAATGTCACTTTTCTTCTCTTTCATTTAAGCCATACATCGTATCTGTATCTTCATTAAATATGTTTCAATAAACGTTCAAAGTGTGGGCTATTACTCGTCACTCTGCATAACACGTAAATTTTCATTTCCAGAAAAATATGCAAGTGAATTATCATTCCTAAAACATAATACTGGCCCAATGACTGATGTAATTGAAGAAATGTGGAATGAAACGTATGAAGTCCGTTCAGCTTTCAAAGGATTTTTAAGTGATAATAATACTGTGAAAGAATTCCTCGAAGAGTGGCCATCATTATCACTTCCTCAAGGATATAAACTGGTAAGATTATTATCAATTTCGAAATTTAACTACGGAACTCAATAATATACAGTCTATTTCAAAAGAATGAGAAAACTTCTGACATTTGCAACATAGATTTAAGCACACATTCCTTTCAGTAACTTCATATCAACTGATGTTATGAAAGCAGACATATTTAGGAAGTCCTGGAATCTTGAAAGGAAAAAAATTAGGTTAGCCTGCTCTCAATTAATTTATTTATATGATTAATCCTTTTGAACCTTTTCATTTTTCATAGATTGGTTTATTAAGTTATTGTGAAAATGGAGTAATTAAAGACCAATATTTTCTTTGTGTAATATTTCTATATTGGTCTTTAATTAATTAAAATATTGGTCTTTAATTACTCCATTTTCACAATAACTTAATCAATATGTTCCAGAGACCTTTGAGCTACAATCACACATATAGATTGGTTTGTTGGAAGTGCGCAAATAAAATTTGAAGTTGCAAAGAAATTGGACTTTTGTTTGTTAAATTGATTTTCAAATATGTAATAAAATAAAGATAGTAAAATTAGAAATGGTTTACTCCTAAAAAATAGAAACAAGAATCTCTATATTGTATATCTAATCCAGATAGTTATCTAATATTCTGATTGATAAATCCATAAATGAAACAAAATCTTTACCAATCAAGAGCTTTGGCTTTAAGCTTTTCTTTTTTCTACCAATAACTTCAAGATTTTCTAAAGTGAAAATACTGACCTCTGATGAGAATTGTAGTTTTATTGTTTGGATAGAAGACAGGATTCCAGAAAACAAGTGCTTGACCTGACTGCCTATGCACAAAATTTGGAAATAATTTTTTTGTTTTTAAAATGAATGAAGAGAATTTTACCAACCTCAATACTAGTTGATGTGTTAAGATTTAAATCACTTTTACTCAAATAACATGCACCATATATGAAATCCCCTCAGCATAAACAGCCGTTTTTGAAGCAAAAAGTCTAGTCTAGAAGCTCGACTGTTTATGTTTCATTCATGGATTATTGACATGATTTGTATCCATTTAACATTAATTTATGAATTCTATCATTAGTAAACTTATTTGAGAGAGATAAATTATATACCAATTCATATTCTTTTTCAGGTGAAGAACGACTTTAAACGCCAATATCCAAATTCCCATGACAAACTTTTCACTGAGTGGACAAATACAGCAACTAAACTTATGCCTCATTTGAAATTAAAGTTACCAAATCGAGAATATATAGATCTACTAGAAAACTTGTCGAATACACCTGAAATTTCTGATCTGTTAATTTTACATTTGTTGCCTGCCATTTTCTCAAGAACTATGATAAAAAGTTCAAAAAATATTCACTGGAGACCAACAGAAATAGAGGCACAGGAAGGGTTCATTTTACATGTTACGGTAAGCATAATAAAAGACAGAATAAAAGCAGAGTACCATACTATATAAATTTGGAAATGATTTAAAAAAAAATCTGATATTGTTTCTACTCTGTAAAATTTCAGCCCTTCAAAAAGTTTTCAAGCGAAGACAAAAACAAACACTTTTGATAAGCTAGCTGCTCACGATTTAATCATCTTATTTTCATACTGTTTGTAGATTTATAAACTAATTTCGTTCATAAATATATAGTAGCTAGGATCAAAATTGCTTAACAATACCTCTGTTTCACTCCAAAGAACATTTTCATTCATACAAGTGCAACTAGTATAAAAGTTGTCCAGAAAGAAAAATTGGATTGTTGACAGTAGACCTAACCAGGATTTAGAGTTAGGTGATTAAATTTTTAATATGTCGTAACATGGCATCATATAAAGAAAAGCTTGACGTCATGCTAATTGAAAACCAGCTATGTGCTTTTTTCACGATTTTGAGTTATGCACTAATGCACACCATTGGATGCAGAAAAAATTCCCGCATATTCTGTAAAAACAGCTATTTGGAATAACAACCCATTAAATTTATATTCAAGATTTTCACTTTTAAATCAGCTATGTATCTCATATAGATGGTTTTACCACATGAATGATGATTTTTTCTCTTTTGAGATTATTTCTAGCATACACTTTAGCTGACAAAACCAGCTGTGAGTTTTACAATACCAGCTATGTGTAAAAATGGACTTTAGTTAATTTTTATTGCCTATTAAAACATTGTTAATACAAAACTAGGACAGTTACTTTAATTAAAAAAAATAATATCCATTTCATCTGATACTTCTGGAATTTTTAAACAGTTATTTGGTCTCCTGAAAAATTGAAAATTTCTACATAGCTGAATTTGTAAATAGAGCGACGTTGTATACCCTATCATGATATCAAAAATAGTACTCAAATCAAATGTCAATTTTGTCGTTTTATGCTAGCTTCTTTAAAAATAAATGTAATTTTCCTAAAAAACAATCCATTGTTAGTTACTAAAATATTCAGATTATGTTACGATATTATGTTTTAAAACATTAACCATGTAAATTTTTTTTCTTAGAATTTTGAATCAATTGATGAAATCCTGAAACAAAGAAGTGAGAAACTGAAGAAATATAACTTGACTCTTCGACCATGTGTAATAGCATTGGGCCCAACATTAGCAAAATCAAAAACTTATTATGTATGCATTGATAAAGTTAAGTACAAATTTGATAGTATTTTAAAAGCAATCGATGTATGTTTTAAAAGTTTCTTTGTTCTTGGTCTGAGTTATCCAGCTGAATGTGATTGTGCGTGGATATTTCTACAAAGACATATTTACGGCATTGAATTAAAATTGGATAAAAAGCTGACACAAGTTGCTTCTCTTATTGCTGCTTTGAATTGAATATGCAATACTATTGTAATAATTAATTTCAGCCATCAATGTTTCTCTATTTCTTTTATAATTTTGTAAAAGATGATGTCATTGTAAAATTTATTATGTGCAACTTTTTTTAACATCTCTTATGTCCGTAAAATACACATGTATTCCACTTAAAGAAACATGTTTCCTAAGATTGTTACTCGGCTGTAGTACACCATTAAGATACTGGCATTTATAGCTTTCAGATTAACTTCACTGTTTAGCTGGTTCCACAAGTCTGTTGTTCGAAGGAAATAACTTTGTCTACGTCCGATTAACCTTTTTATTTATAAGTTTAATCCTTTGACTCTGAATTTATAAACATTTCATACAAAGTAAGACCTGAAGAGAGAGAGTGCTTGATTTCCCTTTGAGAAACTCCTGCACTCACTCACAGAATTCTAATGTTTCTTTGAGTGGAATATACTTTTAGTTATATAAAAACATGTATTCATTTGAATCACATTAAATTTAATTGAAGTGGAATAGCAATACTCATATGTTTTGGTAAATGTACTGCATTGTATATCTAAAAGTTATTTGCAATATGTTTTTAAAGTGACACCTTTCTGTAATAAAAGACTTAACATTTAAAAGGTTATTCTTTTCTGTACAGTTAATTTATTTTAATGAAAATGCTAAATGGGTATCTGTTTAGTAGGATATTTTATTCTAACATTTTAAAGATATGCTTATACTAAACTACCATCATAAAACTGTTAATATTCTGATAAGTTATAGCAGAAATATTTGGTAATTATTATTGAGTAAACATATGCTTGTGCAGTTATGTCAACTAAAAATGAATCAATATAATATCCAAAAGTTTTATATATTGTACATTTGAAATAAATTTCCAGTGTGACTTAACATAATATTCAATAAAGAAGAAGGTTTTATATGAAAGTAAAAAAACCTGAATTCATGACTCAATCACTGGTTGTTTACACTTTTCTTCATAATAGTAATATTTCTTCATTTCAATCTTGCTGGGGACGTCTTTAACCACTTCTTGATCATATTTTCAATCATAATCATACCACAAGCAGGATACAGTTTCTGGAAAACATCTGGAAAATAATGATTAAAAAATGTAAAAGTAAATTTCGTTGGCTCAGAAACTGTGTGAACTAAATCTTAATAATCTTTAAAACGTGTTGGTTAAAATTAAATAATGTTACAACTTTTAGTTTGAAATACATAATACTGCAAACAGTGAAATCTTTTCAGATTATAGTATTCATATTAATGCTACCTTTGAATACTAAAAAAATGAATTAATGCCCATTGATAATAACTTAAAGGATTGCTAATAAATATAGAAGGTAGCTCCTTTATAAGTGTCAACGAGTCTTAGTAATTATTATTAATCAGTATATGGAAATTTACTTGAGGAAAACTTTAAAAACATAATATTTTACAGAAATGTTGAAATAGAGATAGTTGAAAAATACTTCTAAAGTACTTAAGGGGAAAAAAATTTACTTAAATAAGATCTATTAAACTGTGTAATGAAGAGTATAAAATATCTACTTAGAAATTGTGTGATAAAGGAGTTCTTCTCCCAAATAAAAAAAACTATTACTATAGTATTATTGTACCGATATACTATTAGCTGGTATCCTTTAATGAAAATTCGTCATTGCAAGAACCTCGTATCTAAAATCACGTCATTTGCAATACCTTGTAACTGCATTTGAGAATATTTGAGGAAAGTGAAGAAAACTGTACCCGTTTTTCATACGTTCAAATGTGAAAGGGGTTGTTACAAAGTGATTTTTCACGCTTATTACTGGCTGAAAAATTAAGAATTTTTGTCATGATGTGTATACTTGTTGGAAGATATCAGTTCATATTTTATATTCGGAAAGTGTGCTGTACTGAGGTTTTGTTTCTGGCGAGAAAAAAGTTCTGAGGTTTACAACGACTATCTGATATAATGTCCATGCTGTACTTACTTAATACAGCTCTTCTTGAGTTTAACTTAGCAAACGCACTTTTATTCCCAGTTCCACAATAATTATAAGTTGCTGCAACATTATAAGTCATCAGTTTCTTCAATATCTTAGACATAGCTCGCACTGGGATCAGACTATTATCCAGATCTTCTATTAAATAATATTCCTAGGGGAAAAGAATAATTATGGAAATTAGCTTTAAAGAAGAAAATAGAAATGTTGGTTACAGAAATACATCTCAACAATAAATCAGTCCTTATCCTGCTAAAAGGATTGTTAAAAAAATTATTGGTTTTAATTAGCAACACTAACATAACAATCATAACATTCTGTTATCTACACAAAACAAGATTCTGTTAATGAAAATGCATATAATTGATTAACAGATTATTATTAGTTACTTAAGTGCCTTACAAAAATTCAAATAATGAATGTACGTAAATATTAATAATATAGAGATTTTTTGCATGTAGTATTGCACTATGTCCCTAAAAATATGTAACGAAATAAGCATTTCAAAGTCATTTTAGAAGTTAAATTTTTCATTGTTGTTATCACAGTAAATGCACTGTAAAAGTGATATTATAACTTCCATAATATATTTAATTGTACTATTTCACATGAAGTGGCCTAATGTATTAAACACAGCATTATAAACTACAGTAAATATACTATTATTATTTACCAATGCTGTTATATTTTGAGTATTATTGTGTAGAAATGTTTCTAATTGTTGTAATTCCAGTTCTGATTCAAGAGGAATCTTTACAGGCAGTAATGGAATTTCTCCTCCCATTTCATTTTGATGTGCATTCTTTCCATGAATATGATTCCTTATGTTTTTCATTTCTTCTTGCAATGCAACTATCGATGATAACAGTGGATTCGTTTCATCAGCTATTGGAAAGGGAAATAAAGACAAGTTAAAAGAATGAATGGGAAATAAAGACAAATTAAAAGAATGAATGGGAAAAGGGAAATAAATACAAGTTGAAAGAATGAATGAAATGGACGGAGTTTTGTCATATATTTCAAAATAAAAGTTTGATTGTAGGTGATGCTATGTCAATTATTTGCAATGTCACTCTAACTATCCTAAGTGCATTAGTTTCAAATAATTTTACCTCAGTACATGTCAATCAGATATAAATAGCTGCGCTGACAATGAAGTCAACTTAAAATTCCATTAACCCCTATTCCAAAAATGTTGCTTATCTTAGAAACCAAAATTCATAATTTTCTGGTACCCATTTTATCGTAATCTTATAAAATAAGGCACGTGTTTTTTGGAACTACAATTATTTCTTAAAAAATCAGTCGGTATTGAGAATTTCAGCTAGTCAGCAAAAAAAAAAAACTTTTGGTTAATACAATTGAACCAGCAACTTGAAAATTATGCAATGTTTTCCATACACATTTAAGATTCTTCACAAAAATTACTAATTTTTCTTTTTCAGCAAAAAGAACTGATAGTACTGAACTGATTGGAGTTACATTTTGCTATAACTTTTTAATCTCATAACAATGCTTGGAGAAAATCACTCCACATTTCTGACCTGGCCTTAGTATTCTTTTCAGTTTGAAGGATCATTAGTACTTTTATTTTAAATTGTTTTAACAGATATTAAATTTTTAATTTTCTGCGACTTACAGTACAAATTTTCCTGTCAATCTATGACTTTCTATTCTTTCTAAATTTCCATCAATAATGGAATGTAAGTATAATGTATTTGGTAAAGGAAAAAAAAACTTATAAAAAAAGGTACAACTTGTAAATAAATGAAATGCAAGCAGTTTATAAAGTACAGTTAACTTTTCTTTATTACATTATCACCTGTGTACAAAATTATATATTTAAAAAACTGAAACATAATATTTACAGCAGTTATTTTTCTTTTTACAAAACTACAAAAATATATATGAATTAAATCTTCACTTTTCACAGCTTCATTGTCCACCACATTTCACTGGAAACATCAAATTATTAGATTTTTGTGCCTTGTCCTGTGATTCCTAAATTTCCTTGAAAGAGCAAGTTTCCATTTGTCCTGAAATTAGAAAGTCTCAATAAAAAAAAAATGTTCTTTTATAAATTTAAGCCTACTTGGAACATATTTATGAAAACATGTGACAATTAAATCAAGAAATTAATAATATGTAAATTTAATACTGTGATATACAATTCAACTTATGAAACAAAACTTTAAATTCCAAATGGTATTACAATAAATTTTAGTTTGTTTAGTCATGATGGTTAAACGATGCAATTTAAAAAAAAAATTGTTTATTTGCTTTTTACTTCAAAAAATTAAATTTTACACTTGTTTTACTTTTTCTCAATTTTTTTAGTTTTGTAACATTTTCATTCCGACGTAAATGGTAATCGCAAATAGAAGAAAGTTTCAAAAATCAAATTAGCTCTGCCAATAATAATTTTAGCTCATTTATATAAATACAGTATATATCTGGATAAGAAGTTGAGTGTTACATCCTAAAAGAATAAGCTATTAAAAAAACTATCGTGCTTTAAAATTTCAGGATGAAATCTATTGGAACACAAATAAGTTGTAATGTATAATTTTCATTTTTTAATGTCTTTAAGTGGATAATATAGTAATTCCAAATACTTTTGCTATCAGTACTCACATATCCATTGCTCCCTGGGCTATAATCCGTAAGATGTGGATATTCAATTATAATTTGTCTGGCAACACTTGTGTATTGTCGCTTTGTTGGTGTCCTGAAAAAGATCATCAGTTTTAAGAGTTGTAAAACTTTCATATGAAACTAAAGAATGACAAAAACAATAAAACATTTACTTTATTGAAAACAACTTATTTTAATATGATGCTTATTATAAAGAAAAATGAATGACAAAATACAATCAAAAGCACGTAACATAAAAATTTTAGTTAAAAAAAACTAGAGTTAAAACCAGAGTTAATCGAAGTTAACTTTGGTTAAAACCATATTTCTGTACCTCTAAGGAGAAGACAAATCTGAACATAAATTCTAAACAACATTGAAAAATTAAAATATTACATAAATAGTTTTATATTACAGTAATGTACAAAATAATAGGAAGAATCACATTTCAGAAGACAAAATTCACTTCTTTTACTCATTCTGCTTAGAAGTACAGAAATATAGTTTTAACTCTATGCAATAACTAAAATCAGACAATAAATGTAGAGAACTGGCATTATTTCTCTACCAACGAATTTAAGTATAAAACAAGATAGATTGGCAAGATTGTAATATAATTCTGATAAAAGAATGTGCAAAGTGAACTGCATTAAGATTTTATTTACCCTGTATACTTCATTACATCATCAAAGATTGCCCTTATAAGGTCAATGCTTTCTGTTTTATTTAACTGCCTTTCCTCTTGAAGGGCTTCAATTAATTGACGTGAAAAGTAATGATGTGGCAGTTTATAACTAAGTGACCATGACTTCTCATCAGGAATATTGTCACCAGCAGTAAAACTTGATTCTAAAATAAAATAATTAGTGCATGTTTAGTAGTCCAAGCAGTATTGGATAATGGCATATTGAATCAGACTCTAATATTTGATCAATAGAATTGGAGTGATATGAAAACGCTATTAAATATAAATGAAAATATTAATTTACTGTAACAAGTCTTTTAAATAAAGATGTCAGAAAAAACATTCCCATTTATATCCATAACTCTTTTAAATCCTCTAATAATAATAAATAATACGAAATATTCTCATGTGGATATTGAGTTTTTCCCTAAATGCTTTGTAAACATCAAATACGACAAGTAAGGATGAAAACATAACTCGGTAATTCGAAGAAATATTTTGTTATTTGTCACAATGTCATTTGATGACAATTTAGCCAAATTAGAAAAACTGGAATAGTAACTGATACCTACTGGAAACCAACTATAAAAATATGGGATAAATATAAAATGTAAACTCAATACTGTTATAAGTTCAGAACTACCAACAATAAATATCACTGTATTATTATAAAGAAGAACGACTTTTCAACTTTCATTTCCTCCAATATCAGAATAATCTCAATACAAAAAACTCAATATACATCATTATTATTGTTCTTTTATGAACAGTAATTGTTCTTTTATGAAGTCATTTCCACAATTTTTAATGTTATCTATTGACTGAATTGGAAATAATGATACATTGCGAATTTCATTTTCAAATTTCCATCGTATACAGCCATGGAGTTGCTATATATCTAAAAAAGAGGGGGGGGGGGGGAGAGAGGGCATGCGCATTGAGTTCTTAGCAATTTGGTGGCCATTGTGGAGAACCACTCTAAACCATTGTCAGCATAGGGAATTCAAATGAAATTTAACATTTTCTCGTATTTGGAAGTGATTAAACTGCTCATATGGATATATTGTTATTATACTGTTATAAACTTTCGAAAATGTCAAAAAATTACATTTTTATTTCTTGTAAAATTTTAATATATTACAAGATAAATAAACAATTGAATTTACTTTGAAAATTTCCTATTTAAACAGAGAATAAAAAAATCCCATTTTTATTGGAACTCCAGATCAAAATCAGTCTTTTCAATCAGCAATGGTTTACCACGTGGGCCGGCACATACAAGTACCTATGAGATCAGTGATGACCACCGCTTGTACACATCTTATAACAAGATGAGGTACAATAGGTAAATAAATGAAATACATGACAGTTTAAAGTATACAGGCAATACAGTTTATTACATCACTGTCATTCATGAACAAAATATTTTCTACAACAGTCTTTACATACAGCTTGAAACACAATCTTTACAGTACTTCATTATTATTTTACGATTGTATATATATTTATTTGAAAGTTGAATTTTATTTAATATTATTTGATCAGAGCAGCTTTAATTTCCTCCATTATTTCACTAGATACATCAGAATGTAGAAGTTACACTTTATGTCTTGATCTATCATTCCTAAATTTTATCGAGAGAGAACGTCTCCATTTGTCCTGAAATGAGGAATAAAAAAAATTGTTAGAACTTCTTCTATAAATTTACTTACAACGTATTTAGGAAAACAATAAAAATTATAATAAAAAAATAATGCAATAACAATTTCAAACAAATAATGTATTTTCTACAAGATTAAAGGCTATAATTATTCTCTACAGTAGAATTTAATTATAAAACAAGATTAACAGGTCAATATTCTGATAAAAAGAATATAGAAAGTATAATACGATTTTATTTACCTTGTATACTTCATTAAATCTTCAGAGATTGCCCTTATAAGGTTATATCTTTCTCCTTTATTTAACTGCCTTTTCTCTTTAAGGGCTTCAAGTAATCGACATGAAAAGAACTGCTTCGGTAGTTTATAATTAAGAGGCAATGACTTCCGATTGCAAATATTACCAGTAGTAAAAGTTGATTCTAAAACAAAGTAATTAGCACAGTCATGTTTAACATCTGAAACCACATGATATTGAATAAAAAATGTAAAATAGTGTCAACATTTCAGTTTTGGCATATTTAATCCTGTAATATTGCTCAATATAATGGGAACGATAGAAATAAATTAATTAGAGATGGCGCTGGCAACACTGTTCACTGACAGGCACCAACAATAACAACAAAAGGTGGGAATTATCACAGATTTTTGGAAGCTAGAACTTAAAAGTGTTAAATTAGTTGATATAACTATAAGTTCACGGAATTTTATATTTTGGAAGAGAAAAGAGCGTTGGAATTCTCAGGAAAAAAAAACTAAGGTTAGTTTTAAAAGTTATTAGTTTAACAAGTTACACCTTCAAATGGTTTACAAAAATAATTTTAAGTCGTAATTCTGACTGGAACCTCTGAAATATGGTTTTCAAAGACGTTCCCATGCTTTTAAAGCAGCAGATAAGAGAACAGTATAAGCAGCGCTCATGTAGAAAAAACTTGCAGTTATCGATCCCGTTACTTAAATGGTTATTTTGTATAAGTATAGTTTAGTCAATATAATTATTTACATGAATAATGTACGACTCTGCGACTTGGAATAAAATTCCACATGACGAATAAAATGTCAGTTTCCTATGACAATTAGTAATACCATTGAATTTGTATCCCCTATAAATTCAATGGTAATACAGTATGTTTATTGCTAAATAACTTTTAATCTTAACAATTAGTAATTTTGAAGTGCCAATCTTGTTACAACTACAGAAAATAAAAAAAAAAACAGAACGACTGTCTCAGCTGTCTGTGATAACAGTAAAAAGTATAGCACATTGATGTAAAATAAGAAAACTAAGTACAAGAAGAAAAAATAATATTAAAAAAAAAGAAATTAAATAAATTTATCAGGACAGAGGTTAAGTGGCCCTTTTTGCAAAACATATTTCTGAGTTTTGACACTCACAATCAGAACTGATTTCTTGATAATGTTTCGCCTTAAAAAGAGCTTCATAGCTCATCAGCTGCTCATAAAATTACTGATTTTTTTTTGCTTTCACAGTTATAAAAAATAGGCATGATTATTATAACCCATTAACTTTTGTTAATAGCATTCTCTGGAAATTTTCATTCGTTTTATGAGAGCTGACACACTTTCTTCGAAACAGTGTAAAAATACAATACAACAATAATATAAGAATACAAAAATGTAGTTTTGGATATATGTAATTGTATGGCGCTCCATAGTATTCCAAATGTTTAATTCATTCCAAATTTGAAATAAATCTGGCAAACGGTACAGAATCCGCAGAGTAGAAACACTTGAAATATTATGATTTTCAATAGAAAGCCCATACCCCATAGCGTGCATTCTTATATGAACTGAGATTAAATATACCATAACTGTGTTACTATAAGGCATAAAAAGACGGGGTTTTCAGTGTTGGATTTAGAATTACGAGCTCTGAAAGTATGTAATTTAAAAAAATTCCTACGACTAGCCATTGGCCGGACAAATTGAAAAAAAAAAAAAAAAAAAAAAAAAAAGGGTTTTAGAAGCCGCC
>JAQIWE010002310.1:0-13492 GCA_034698565.1 Campodea plusiochaeta | reverse complement strand
CTCAAAATTAATGAACTGCAATAACTGAAGTTTCAGGAATGAACTGTACTGATTCAAATGTGTAAAAAGCTCATCATCTTCACCCAAATGGAACAGCTGGATGACCTACTTCGAAAACAGATTTCATAACAGCGTCAGCGTTATTCTACCTACGAACATTGAAAGTTTCCACGACAGCAAATCACTCCTATCTGATGATATTTCCTACAATGAAGTTAAAAGTGTTGTGTCTAAAGTAAAAAGTAAATTTAACCCTGCAACTTTGCATTTCTTTACCGAGCTAGCTAATTACGTTTACGATACCGCCGACATTCCTGCTAATTCGCTAGTAACAACAAAATTATTTCCGATTTTTAAAAACAAAGGTGCACAAACTGATCCCACAAACTACAGACTTATTGTATGTGAGAATAATTCTCATTTACATATATATTTCCTTCTTACATCCCCAAATATTTCTATTCTGTTAATCTTTCCACTCAGGCATTTCAGGTCAAAGACAAAATCATAATGAATGTTCAGAATAAACAAAACATACATAAATAATTCATAATACAGAAGCTCAGAATTCTTAGAATGCCAACCATTGCAACATGACGAAACAACCAGTTGATATTGCTGTCAAATTATTTTCATCTTATAAACCAAATAAAATGTTAAGCTACAATTAAAAAACCAGAAATAATATAAACATTACCTTTCAAGTAACTTGGAGGATCAGGAACCTGACTTTCATCCAGATCATTTTCATAGGTTTCTGCAGTTTGCCACTCAGTGCTAGGACCAGTACCATTGACAGTCATAGCAGCAACACGAATCTGATATTCTGATCCTCTTTCAAGTCCAGTGAGTGCATATAAACGTCGATTCCCATCTGTAGTTACTGTATCTCCTTTTCTTCTACCTTTCTTTTTGTATCTGATTTTATATCCTGTTATCACACCATTTAAATGTTCTTTAGGAGGTGGTTCCCAGCGAATAATTATGCTCTGCAGAAGTACAAGAAAATATAATTTAACAAGTGTAAAAGAATGATTTTTAAACTACCGAAGAATGATTTTTAAACTACCATTATATCTTTGAAAAGTCTTATTATCAATATTTAATGATATATTTATTTGCAGATTTATGTTACAATCTAAAATTCTAAATTAAGCATAGACTTATCACTTAATGTCAAGATTTGCGATTAATCTATGCACCTACATTAATTCTGTAAAATTAATTGAAAATTATAGAATATACTAATTTCATACTTACGTTGCAATTTATTAATTCCAAAATTACTGAATAGTTTGGTATCATTTTATAACTCATATACAAAAGTAACGTAAATAACATGAAAACCAGTAATTTTTCTAAAAGCTCTAACTTACCACTGAACTAGCTCCTTCCAAAGTTACATTTTGTGGAGTATCAGAAGGTACATTTGAAAATGTTCTAGCAATTACTTCATCTGTACTGGCTCCAGGACCATTTTCATTTAGTGCTACTATCCAAACACTATATTCTGTAAATTCTTCTAAATCATTCAAAGTAAAATTTCTGTTTGTTGTACTTATCTCATGTTCCTCTGCGGAGTCACCCTGGAAACAATAATAATATAAGGATTTCCTTGATTTTTATTTTAAAATGCTGAGATCCTTCACAAATCTTCTGTGGAATGTTAATACGAACAGTTACATGAAAATTCATTTGGTTCTAGTACCATTTTAAACTATGAAGCTACAAAGTTTTTGAATTTTTTTTTTCATTTTGGAATGGAAATTTTTTATCATTATAAAAAATAAAATATATTTAATTGCTATTAGAAACACATACTGTCCTTTTTCCTTACAATGATAATGAAAATTAAATTAGACATTTTTACACATCTAAAAATAAAAATATCATGTACATTAACATCATCTATCTGTTAGTAGTTCTACATTTGCTACAACTTACTGTAAAGGAAAATAACTGAAATGAAAGTAATTAGACAAAATGCACGCTACATATATACATGCTAGGTGATTCATTTCAATGAACATGTTAGAAATTGTTGCAGAAAAAAAAAGTGATTACAGTACAAATTTAAAAGACTGTATAAAAACATGCTAATAACAGCAAACATAATGTTAATATCATTTGAAACTTACAATGTACATAGTTTTACTTCTAGTCGAGCATGAAAGTTTTAAATAGAAATAGCAGATAGGATCCACAATTAGGCTACAACCTTAGGATATTTCCTTATTGAATTGTCTGAAAACATGAAAGCGTATTTTTTCTGGAAGTACACATTATAATTCCATATAAACTCGTTTGCTACACACAGTTTCAAATACTACTTTTAGATAACTTTCAAATATCATGAGAAGAAAAATAACAAATGTCTAATAATAATCTACCTTTAGGCATCAAAATTACATCAGGCCAGAAATTATTAATGGTGAAATTCTTCATTACCATATTTGAACCTTTTATCGAAGAATCATTACTAAAATAGCTCAACTAAAGAACCTATTGTACGGAACAAGTAGGAAATGTTTCTGCATATATTAATTAATCATAAATAATTCACACAGGGAGAAAATAAAGAAAAACAGTATCAACAGCAGTAGTGCATATCAAAAGTTTGCTATACAACAAGAAATAAAAAAAGGTGAAATGATGAAAAGGCATGCCATAGTACACACCATTCATCATACCTGCATATAAAACATTTTATAAAGTTGAATATTTCCATTTGGATTTTGTGGTGGATCCCATCTAACATAAATGCTAGTTGGTGATACAGGAATGGCCACAACATTTATAGGGGGACTAGGTACATGTACTTCAGGTTGTGTTTCAACTTCTATTTCAGGTGAACTTGTACCTGCTCCATGTTGATTATACGCAACAACACGAAACAAGTATTTTTTGTCTGGGAGTAATCCTTGGATATTTGCTTCTTCCAATCGAGAGCGACTTGTATTTACAATACGCTCCCTATAGGCAAATATTGCAATGTTTCACCAAGTCTAATTATTATCTTAGGTTATATACCAATATTTATAAATTATGAGGCATGTAGTACCATAGTTTTAGGACTGATAGTTTTCATTAATCAAACTATTTATTCAATATTTTTCTTTAAAAAAATTATTGTACACAAACATAAATTACGCACAATAATTTGAACTAAAGTAATATTTTAATAAGTAAAACTTCTATTTTAAGAATATACTTTCCTGATTTGTACCACACTGGTAGGCCTAAGTCATTTCCATAAATTAATGAACATTTATATTTTATTTTTCTACATTATATTACAGCAGATCAAAACTTGAGTTATTCATAGCACATTATAATATTGCAAGGAAATTAAATATATAAAAATGTACTATAGATGGAAAATTAGATAAAAAAAAATTCACATAGGTCTACACCACTACAATACCAGTTTTTAGAGAATAAATTTTCATAATTTTGTCATTACATATTCTAACACAAGAACTTGAAAAACTAGACCTACCGCTTTGATCCATCCATTCGATAGTAGACTGAATATGTAAATATAGCTCCATTTGTTTTAATTGGTTCTCTCCATGTTAATGTAACAAATCTAGTTGATACAATAACAGCAGCTGGATTTCTCGGTGCAGAAGGAACATCCTTTGCCAAAGGAGTTGAACCTATAAGAAATAAAATAAAAATAATAATGCAATGGCCACATAACCTAGGTACTGTACTGATAACGCAGTGACAGTACAATAAAAACACATTTTAGGAAAAAACAAAGACTTAATCCTAATAAAATTTATGTGTTTTTAACACATAAAAATAAATGTTATCATACCTGGTGGAATGATTTTTAATTGAGCAGCAGCTTGAATGTTTCCAGCTGTACTTATCCCAACACATTGATACATTCCAGCATCTGATTCCATTAATCCAAGAATTTTCAAATTATATCCATTAACAACCTAAAACAAGAATATATTATTAATTTACACTCTTTTTTACCATATTTGATTAACAGAAATTTCTAATGATAACCATGCAGAAAAGTAGTTATTCAATGAAGAATACATCTGCATAAAATTTAAGAGTTTCATGTACTCCATTAAAGAGCATTATTAAGAGTTTTACAATGTACGTTCTACATCATTATAATATTTTCAAACTGCATTAAAATATGTCAAAATTCTGCTCAGCATTTTATCTACAGTGTAATATAGCAATCAACATGTACATTGAAATCCATTAATTCACATTGAAGAACTAGTTTTTCAACAGAACTATCTCATCCAAAATCTTCTCAATAATAATATTGCAATCTCTTAAAATAATATTTGCTGTTTAAAAATCAATCTTAGTAGAATTCCATTGTTTGTAATAAAAACTAGTACCATACTGACATTTATGAATTATCAATCTTTTAATGGTGCAATAAAAATATAAACTTTTTAGTTTGTAATAGTTCTTACTTGAAAATATTCTGTATCTGTAATAACTTCTCCATCCTTCAACCAATACACAGTTGCTTGTGGACTTCCATAGATTGCGCATTGAAATTCAACATCATCTTTCTTGTATGCAAACACATCAGAAGGCTTCTTCAGGAAATAGGGGGAAACTGAACAAAAAAAATGATGTTATAAAAATATTAAGCCAAAGGTTTATAGAAAGTGTGAGAATGTAGACTGTAAAAAAGCTTCAGAACTTTAAATTTAATTCCAATGTTTGACAGAAATGACTTCTTCACTGTAAATTGTAGTTGACAACATAAACAATTAATCTGTATAGACAGTATATAATCTTATTGTACGAAATGCCCTAAGGAAGTTGACAAAATCCTACTCCTTTGTTTTGAGACACCCTGTATCTATCCCTTATGGTGTAAAGATTTCGACAGTTGCAGTACTGAATGTGATGAAAGTTATTATTCATTAGAAGTGAATTAATATATTTATAAATGAGTAACCTTTATTCTCTGAGTTTAATATCACTGCTTACCTTGTATATCTACAGTAGCAGTGGCATCTACAGAATCTTCTCTATTTTCAGCTCTACATTGATAAACACCAGCATCACCCTCTTTAACATTTGTTATCTGAAGATTTCCTGTTCCTAGTTGGATGAAGCGACTATCCAAATCACTGAAAAAATATACACAATTTATTAAGTGTCATAAACTCATAACAGTATATTATTTAAAAAAATTATACCTGTTACATTCAAATTGCAGAATTTCAACTGCAGTATTTAAATATTATATATGCCAGGAGAAAATCACTTTTGATAAAGATTTACTGATAGTTAGTACACTATCTGTAATATTATCATTTGATTTCTGTATAGTTCAAGTAAAAAATTATCATATTTCAAACCTGATCTGTGCAAGAAAGAAATGTGTTTCAGAATTTCATAGGAGGAGAAAACTCTTGAAATTCAACGAACTGTAATATAAAAAATATTTGACTTTTGGTCTCTTGAAGAAAAGAATGACTTACGCCATGTCAATAGTTGAACCATCTTTAATCCAAGTAATCCATGGTCTGGGTATTCCATTTGCTGCACAATCTAATGTAATTGTACCATCTAACTCTGCAAAATTACTTTTCTGAGGTGTTGCTATAAACATAGGTGCCGATATCTTCCCAGATGCATCTACAAAAGTAAATTTAAAAATGTCAATAGTTTCAAATGCAAAAATTTATGATTCATTTGCCATACCTAGATCTAAGACAACTGTTAATCTTGTAGGTGAACTGCGTAGAGTCTTTTCCATATTTGAAGCATTGCAACTATAGTAACCTTCATCACTAAGTTTCACATCATCAATTTCAAGGGCACCTAAATAAAAAAAAATCTTATAGCAACATATAACATCATCTTTCAATAACATTGTAACTACAATTTCAAAAGTACCTTTCAACAGTCCAACCCAAGAGTGATATTACTTAAAAATAAATTATTATTGACTATAAAGGCATAATTGATATAAAATGTAACATTGGCTGACTACTTCAGATAGAATTTCAATAAATTTTATAGCACAATATAAAAGTCACCTCAAGTGGGAGTTATACATTTGATTTGAAGCAGTATTTATAAGTACCGATGATGTTACTATTTCAAAAAGTAAGTCAATACTAGGTAGAGCTTCCAACCCAGAGGTACCTGTATCCAGAAATACAGATATTTTGGCAATACCAAAATACTGGTATTAGGACCATCAAACTACCGGTATTTCAGTATTAAGTATGTCACTTTTTTCATTCTTTAGTCAATTATTATTTTTAAAATTTGCTTCACTAAAAAGTAAAAACGGTATCCCGAGATTACGGTATTTGAATACCAAAATACTGGTATTGAAAAAACACTCTGGAATTGCAATCCCTACATTAGCAGCACAGCAGGCCTATTAGGCCTATGTTAAATATATATTACAACACATTTTCAAAAATGATTAACCATTACAAAATAATGAAGAAACTTAGTTACAGCCTATACGTAAACTAAATTAATTGAAAAGACATAATTTTTTTCTAATTTCAAACAGAAAAGTATTATATAACTGTTTTTGAGTACCTGATGGAAGTATAAGCATTCTTGATTCATCTATACGTAAAACATGCTGATTCTTTAGCCATGTAACTGTAGGTTTTGGTGTTCCTTTCACTGGACATGGAAATCTTGCAGTTTGTCCTTCAGTTAAAGATATACTTTCAGATACAGAACCAGTCCAAGATAAACCTAAAGAAAAGGTGATTTATATTAATATCATTAAAGAGTAGAATGAATTCAGCACAATAGTTATACACTAGTCAGAATGGTGTTTTAATACATTTAGAAACTAAAATTAAGTAATCACTATAATAACAAAATAAAAAAATCATAATTTGTAGTCTAGTAAACAATAGCTTAATTAAATAACGTTGAAAATGATTCCTAATTTATTATCAATCCCAATTTTCAGATAGGCCTACCTTTTTTCTGATATTAGGATAGTGTAGTAGACCTATTTCATTTTCTAAATTACAATAATTATAATTATCATCAATGTATTTTCTTCTGTATTAATTTTCATATTTTTATCAGTAGGCCCACTTAAATTATTTTTTATAGATGTCATTATGATCGTTCCTTGAAATTATTACAAATATTATTTTCTACATACTGTACTATGTAGTCAAAGCAAAGGTGGCCCAAAAAAAACCAGACCACTTTTAAAAATGGAATATTTTCCATTTTTAAAATAAATTACAAATAAATAATATTATTTTGTTTATAAAATAATTATGTTTTGAACACTATAATTATTCCAACATGAATGGCTGTATTCGTAAATCTGATGAAAGAGAGAGAATTAAAGTTAATTTATAGGTGCATACATAACAATTAGGTAGTTTTACAACTTCAGAAACTTTTCGCGACATTCCTGATATTATTAAGTAAAATTTACTTGTTAGAAATATTGTGATAAATACGTTAAAATTATCATTTTCCTTCGCTGAATGAATCACTCGGCAAAGGAAAATAATTCTTCTGGATTATAAGAACGAAAATTCCAGCATTCTGAATAAAAATGCTGATCCAGTTAGAATCCTAACTAATTACTTAGTAGGTTGAAAAGTAGTGTTTAAAAAGTTTTTCCAAAATAGGTGGCCAAAGTGGCCACCAGAGTAAATTATTGGTGGCCATTTCAAAACATTTGGTAGCCAATGCCGCAAAAATTAAAACAAATTATAACACGTGCTCTTCGTATCCTCAGATTTATTAGTCTAGAATTAACTGATGTATATTTTCAACTTCAAACATTTTTTTAAACTTTATTTGGAACAGTAGGCCTTGAACTGTTACAATTAACAGTTCACTTTTCTCATTTATAATTAAAGAGAAGTTAAAATTATTAGCCCTTTACCAGCACTTAATATGCAGCTAACGCGTCACTTTGGGAACTAGAGATTTGAAATGAAAAGCAGAAATTTGAAAACACTAAAATTAACTGTTTTTAGACGTAATTTCACATGAATATAGCCGTATTATACATCAAAATATGCATCTCTTTCCAATGATGTTTACGTTATGATCGGTCAAAGTTTACGAAAAGATTTCGTAAAAACGGGATTTCGGAAATGGAAAAGCTTGTGGCCAATTTTGGCCACCTAATTAATTTGTTGGTGGTCAATTCTATTTCCTGGTGGCCACTGGCGCGCCAATTTGGCTACTTTTTAAACACTGTTGAAAAGAATAAGTTCACAATACCAAACTGAAATATTAAGTAAAATAAAATGAACTTACTTGCAACAACAAGTTTAGCTGCTCTGCTAACAATTGTTCCTACACCTTCAACTGTAGCTGTACATCTGTAAAATCCTTCATCAGATTTTGCTGTTGTTGAATACAAAATACTTGAGAAATATAGAGATCCGTTCGATAAAATTGACCTGAAATGATAGAAATATCAGTTTTATTCATTACATATCATAAGCTCAAGAATAAATAAAAAATAGAGTAATGGTATTGACAGTTTATCTTTCCATACAACTAAAATAATTGTGTAAAAAGAAAACACAGCTCTGTAATTGCATTTTTGGGATAGTTTCAATTGTAAATAATTTTTTAAATAAAAATAACTGTTATGTAAGATTCAGATTTCTATATTATTATATTAATGTAGCCTACAGTAAGTAATTTTTTCTTTTGTTCTTGTGCATTTGATACCATATGAGATTATTGTTGTGTATTAACAGTGAATTAAAGCATATTGGAATGTATATTTTAAATTAAAGTACTATAGATAAATATTTTATTACTTTACACATTTGATAAATGACAGCTAATCTGTTTTAGATTGATAAACAATAACACTAAATTCATAAAAGACAGTTCAGAATGTGAATTTAAGAATAAGAGGAATGTTCTGATTTCATATCTACCTAAGTTACTTTAATTTAAATAGTTATTCATTAAGTGGCACAATTAAGTTGCTTGTTATTATGTTAACAAATTAATTTCGCTCTTTTATCAAATTGATAATTAATTGAAGTTATGTTCAAATATTAAAATTCCCGATACATATACCAGAGTTATAAATTTGAATAATATCCCAAAAGTTGTACCTTCGTTGATCCATCATAATTGATATGAGTTGATTGTTATGTTTCCATTCAATATGAGCTGGTCCTAATGTACTACTAACTGAACAATCCAATGTAGTTGGTTTCCTTGCTACTACAACTATATCAGATGGTTCAACTGTAAATGTAACACTCCCTTCTACACCAATGCCTGAAATAATTAAAGAAAATATATTAGTTTAGTTTATGCATTTTACAAAAAGAATAATTCAGTTAGATGAGATCATAACTATATTACAGTCAGTTATGCTTCAAATTTAACAGCTAGATCTGGCTCACAGGGAATATAATAATGAAAAGTTATTTGGGTATACATGCACTTTGGCGATAAAAGGTACTTCCCTCCTTAAAATTACAAATGTTCTTGCAGAAATGAGTTCAGAAACGACCCCTTATTCATTCTAGTCAGTTATTTTCATTTTCCCCAATTTCCTTATATGTTATTACATCAAGTTAGGTTAGGTAAGGTTTAGTTAGGTTAGGTTAATTTATTGCATCAGGTATGTTAATATCCATTCTCAGATGGGTCTATCTCCATCCTCAGATAGGTCAATCTCCAGTTTGGAAGGTCAAGGTCTCAAAAACCCAAAATCGTTAAAGTGCATTTTTACCGTTATTTTGTTAATTTTTTTAACTTCTATTGATTATATGTTGATCACTTCAGTTTTAAATACTTCTTTAATCAGTATTGCACAGTAGTAAGAAAGATCCATTAGTTAATCTGACTGTACTTTGGAATGGGGCAACCTCAAGGGTTAGGTCAGGTTTTGTAAGGGGAAATTAGGTTTTTATAGATTAGGATTGACTTAGGTATGATAGGGTAGGTTTGGGTATGTCAGAATAGGTCAAAATCATCCTTGGATACACTTAATATCCATTTTAGATAAGTCACATAACATTAGATTGCACTGTTCCAAAGTTTATCCGTTAATCTTTTTAAATCATACAGTATCAGTGTATTAAATATGGAAATTGGGATTTAATGCTACAAGTAATTTTTTAGAATAAATCAAATCAAAATAACGGTAATCACAAATTCATAATCATTATATTCTGCACCTGAATATCCCAAAACGATTAAAGAAACACATCCGATCCAGTAACTCCATAATGCTGATCCCATAGTGGATGAAGCAGTTGTCAGCACTGTATGTCTACACAATTCCACAAAATACTTCTTTCAAATTAAGTTCATCTTATTATATTCCTAGTATTATCATAATGTTAAACTGCTTCATGACAGTAGCACATCTGGTTAAAATATGGGCAATTTCACTCTTCCTGTATCTTGAGTATCTTACTCTCTACAAGAGTTTGTGTATTTTACTTCATTAGTGTTTCACTATTTGCTGTTTTCTTCAATGAATTTTTCGATATTGAAATAAAATGTTTTGTCCTCACTTACTACACTATCTTGCTACTGATTATTGATATATTCAGACACTACACAATAATGTTCTTGCATATTACTATGACAAAAACATTCAATCCGCATAGGAATTAAAAACACCCGTCACCCATGGAACGCGTAAAGTACTTAATAGCTGACAACTTCAAACACGCACGCTGTTACTACTACAGAAAGTTAAATGGTGAAGCAGGTAAAATATTATGAAAATAATAATAAACGAAGGTTTGCGAGAAGCAAGTGAAAAGGAAAAAAGTTTGCATATTCTTTTTACCAAATTAATCAAATTACTTAGCTGTTTCTTTGTCGCATTCATTTTTTCACGAAACTTCACATCCGTTTACCGTGAGTCCAGTTTCATCGGAAGTATGTATACAGTGTGTGCACGTTTTGTTTTGAGAACTGGGTAGATAAGAGAAGAAAACTGGGCAAGGGCCTGGGATGTCTTTCGGTCTTTCTGTCTGCTGGTAGACAAGAAACTGGTAGACAGGAGATGATACTTTTATCTTGATTATAGCCAGATTGTATTTAAGAACAGAATGATTAAGGCTATATTAGTGTTTAACAACCATGGGAAGCCAAGGCTGTCAAAATTTTACCAGTATTATGTAAGTATAGGCCTGCCTACTTCATTCTTACTTTAACACATACAACTGTAAAATAACCTATGTTTGAATTTCCGGTTAAACTACAGAATAGAGACCAAAAAAACAACGATTTTTACACAGAAGTTGGTAATGAAAATGTGAGTAGTTACGAGTGTGACAGTCTGACAGCGGCGTTTGTAAAAAGTGTGCTTGCAATCAGTAGCATTGTCCATAACACCTCATGTATGCACGCAGCACTGTTCTTGGCAGGCTCGGGTCCGCACAGGTGGGACAAGTCACAATAACTGCTCTTCCATGCCGTCTAATTATAATCACCAGGCAAGGGTAACATATGGAGCAAAGTAATAAAACTGCAGATGTATATAACAAGTTGTGTATTAAAGCGAAATACATCTGGTGTCCCTAATCCGTAGTTCACCCAAATTTCCTTTGGGCAAATTCCTTTTTATATTAGGCATATAGTATGGAAGGCACAGGAAAGGAAGGGAGACGAAGGAGTTCCCCACCACAACATCCACTTGATAAATTTATCAGATATTCTCCAAAACTGACAAAAGTACATATAATATATTTATTTTGCTAGTAGGTTATCTAAATATTATCAGATTTTAAACAATATATTATATTGTTTAAAATCTGTTAATTTCTAGATAGCCTAACTTGCTAGAAGAATAAATCAGTTTGTATTTGTTTTTATTTCCATATTGCTGATTTTCATGTTGTAAAGTCATTTTGGTATGTAGAAATAATTTGCTCCTTTTTACCTAACAGGAAATACATTTTCGGGAGAAAAGCATTAACTTTCAAAGCTTTCTTTAAAGAAAAGATAAAAAGGGATCAAATTAAAAAGAAAATATGAAAATTATATAACACTTCAGTAAACAAAATGGTTGATTTTCAATTAAGATCTGGAAAATTCTTTTTAATCATAACATTAGTAAAATTTTTATTCTGGCAAACTGTAAAAAGTAGTTTAAAATTCCAGTTGATGGAAAACATAAAAAATTTTTGTCCTCGCAGATTTTGCCATTGAAGTTTGTTTATTATTTTTTTTATTATTAAAATAAAAAGCAAAGTCTTTTTCTACAGGATATCATGCATTAGAATATTTAAATAGGTCTCTTAGACTGACAGAATTTAAGGTATTCAGAATCTTATTAGACAACAAGACAAGATGGCATTGTAGCTTCTATAAATTTAAAATGTAAATTGGTAAATGTGTAAACTGATTCATCAGAGAATAAGTATCGTAATATGACACTTAAGAGAAATTCTTCTAAATCAACGTCTGCAGTTATGAAATTGTTTTCAAAGTTTCCAGCTGTGAAATGTAAATGATTATTTGTAACATGTGTGACTTGTTTATTTTATTTTTCAGATGGAAGAAACCCAGCAACAAATAATAAAAGAAACTTTTCAGTTAGTTTCTAAAAGAGATGATAATGTATGTAACTTCTTAGAAGGAGGAAGGTAAGATTATTTAAGTGACTATATGTTTTTCAAGCAATTTCCTGTATCACAGCTAATTAAAATTTGATAAAAAATTTGTGCACTACTGGAAAAAGAAATGCACATAGGCTACTTGACAGAAATCATCTATGTTTTACGAGTAAAAATTAACACATCCCCTTGAAAAGTAATAAGAAATAAAGTAGAATTACCAATCATTGAAAATTAAGCTGCAGGAAGAAATGTACAAAATTATATTTTAGCAGTTGATCAGAAGCATTTGTGCTATAGTCAATCTTATAAGTATTCTAAAAAGTTTCGTACACCCTTCTTAGGTTTAGCACCACCCACTTTTCGATTTTTAACAACGATATGGAAGTTCTTACTCCTTATCGTAGGAGCATCCAATAAAGTGATGAATATACAGAAAAACTCAAGTTTCTTTATTTCTGTGAAATACAGTACGTCAAAGTAATACAATAATAATAACATGAATTATTCAATAAAACATAATAAAATACTATTTTGATAAAATAATAACAAGCTGACAATAAATTTCTATTTTATAACATCAAACTATAAAAAAACATTGAAACACTTAATACGAAAGGATATTGAGACAATGTGAAACTTTCGATGGCACCTGTACACTTGTACAGCAGACTTGAACATAATGACATCAAATCAATCCAGCACTGAGATGGTATAACTCTGTACAACCCTTCATAAAGAATATCACTTGGCCAAACCTTTGCATACTGAACTACCTTGTGATTGGTTGGTTGTCACATTGCTGGTAGAAGAGGGAGCAACAATGAAAAACGTTGCCAGACTTACTTTCGCTTTTTGTCAAGTAATATCCCGTTGTAATACTGCATGGATTTATGAAAGGTGGCAACATTTTTGGAATACTT